>JAVTVJ010002693.1:0-22529 GCA_034509425.1 Eopsaltria australis
GGATAAAAATGCTCCAATTGGGTAGAAAATTAAACGCCGGGCTTCAACGAGGATGGATTTGGAATAAAAATGCCCAATTGGGTGGAAAAGTCAGTGTTGGGTGGAAAATTCAATGTTCAACATCAATGGGACAAATTTTGAGATAAAAACGCCCCCGTTGGACCAAACCCCAAGATTTTGGTCAATGGGGATGAATTTTGGGATAAAAACGCTCCAACTTGGGGAAAAAGTCAACGCTGGATGGAAAAATCAAGGTTGGATCTCAACAGGGATGAGTTTTGGGATAAAAACGCTCCAATTGGATGGAAAAGTCAACGTTGATTGAAAAAGTAAATATTGGACCTCAACGGGGACAAATTTTGGGATAAAAACGCCCCCGTTGGACCAAACCGGAAGAGTTTGGTCAATGGGGATGAATTTTTGGGATGAAAACGTCCCAATTGGGTGAAAAAGTCAACGTTGGATGGAAAAGTCAAGGTTGGATCTCAACAGGGATGAGATTTTGGATAAAAACGCTCCAATTGGACGGAAAAGTCAACTTTGGGTGGAGAAGCCAATATTGGACTTCAATGGGGACAAATTTTAGGATAAAAACGCCCCAATTGGGTAGAAAAGTCAACGTCGGACATCAACGAGGATGGATTTGGAATAAAAATGCCCAGTTGGGTGGAAAAGCCAACGCTGGGCCTCAAGGGGGATGGATTTTTTGGATAAAAACACCCAGTTGGGTGGAAAAGTCAAGATTCAACATCAATGGGACAAATTTCGGGATAAAAACGCTCCCTTTGGACCAAACCCCAAGATTTTGGTCAATGGGGAAGCATTTTGGGGTAAAAACTCCCTAATTGTATGGAAAAGTCAATGTTGGACCTCAATGGGGATGAATTTGGGGTAAAAAGGCCCAGTTGGGTGGAAAAGCCAATGTTGGGTGGAAAAGTCAAGGTTCAACATCAATGGGACAAATTTTGGGATAAAAACGCCCCCGTTGGACCAAACCCCAAGATTTTGGACAATGGGGATGAATTTTGAGATAAAAATTCTCCAGTTGGGTAAAAAAGTCAACGTTGGATGGAAAAGTCAAGGTTGGATCTCAACAGGGATGAGTTTTGGGATAAAAACGCTCCAATTGGACGGAAAAGTCAACTTTGGGTGGAAAAGCCAATATTGGACTTCCATGGGGACAAATTTTAGGATAAAAACGCCCCAATTGGGTAGAAAAGACGACGTTAAGTTTATGAGGATGGATTTTGATAAAAATGCCCTAATTGGGGTGAAAAGTCAGTGTTGGGTGGAAAGGTCAATGTTCAACATCCATGGGACAAATTTTGAGATAAAAACGCCCCCGTTGGACCAAACCCCAAGATTTTGGTCAATGGGGATGAATTTTGGGATAAAAACGCTCCAATTGGATGGAAAAGTCAACGTTGGGCGGAAAACTCAATATTGGACCTCAATGGGGACAAATTTTAGGATAAAAACGCCCCCATCCTACCAAAACCCAAGATTTTGGTCAATGGGGGGGAATTTTGGGATGAAAACGCCCCAGTTGGTTGAAAAAGTCAACGTTGGATGGAAAAGTCAAGGTTGGAACTCAACAGGGATGAGTTTTGGGATAAAAGCGCTCCAATTGGACGGAAAATTCAACATTGGGTGAAAAGCCATATTGGGACCCCCCCCCCTCCCAAAAACGGGGCCCAAATTTGAGATAAAAACGCCCCCGTTGGACCAAACCCCAAGATTTTGGTCAATGGGGATGAATTTTGGGATAAAAACGTCCCAATTGGGTGAAAAAGTCAACGTTGGATGGAATAGTCAAGGTTGGATCTCAACAGGGATGAGTTTTGGGATAAAAACGCTCCAATTGGATGGAAAAGTCAACGTTGGGTGGAAAACTCAATATTGGACCTCAATGGGGACAAATTTTAGAATCAAAACTCCCCCATCCTACCAAAACCCAAGATTTTGGTCAATGGGGGGGAATTTTGGGATGAAAACGCCCCAATTGGGTGAAAAAGTAAACGTTGGATGGAAAAATCAAGGTTAGAACTCAACAGGGATGAGTTTTGGGATAAAAGCGCTCCAATTGGACGGAAAATTCAACATTGGGTGGAAAAGCCAATATTGGACCTCAATGGGGACAAATTTCGGGATAAAAACGCCCCCGTTGGAACAAACCCCAACATTTTGGTCAATGGGGATGAATTTTGGGATAAAACCACCCCAATTGGACGGAAAAGTCAACATTGGGTGGAAAACTCAATATTGGACTTCAATGGGTAAAAATTTTGGGATAAAAATGCCCCTGTTGGACTAAACCCCAAGACTTTGGTCAATGGGGAAGAATTTTGGGGTAAAAATGCTCCCATTGGGTAGAAAAGTCAAGGTTGGAAATCAACAAAGATGAATTTGGGGTAAAAAGGCCCAGTTGGGTGGGAAAGCCAATGTTGGGTGGAAAAGTCATTGTTCAATGTCAATGGGAAAAAATTCGGGATAAAAACGCCCCCGTTGGACCAAACCCCAAGACTTAGGTCAATGGGGATGAATTTTGGGATAAAAACGCTCCAGTTGGGTGAAAAAGTCAACGCTGGATGGAAAAGTCAAGGTTGGATCTCAACAGGGATCAGTTTTAAGATAAAAACGCTCCAATTGGACGGAAAAGTCAACGTTGGGTGAAAAAGTCAATATTGGACTTCAATGGGGACAAATTTCAGGATAAAAACGCCCCGTTGGACAAAACCCCTATATTTTGGTCAATGGGGATGAATTTTTGGGATAAAAATGCCCCAGTTGTGTGGAAAAGCCAATGTTGGGTGAAGAAGTCAAGGTTCAACATATATGGGACAAATTTTGGGATAAAAACGCCCCCGTTTGACCAACCTCCAAGATTTTGGCCAATGGGGATGAATTTTTGGGATAAAAATGCTCCAATTGGATGGAAAAGTCAACGTCGGGCTTCAATGAGGATTGATTTGTGATAAAAATGCCCCAATTGGGTGGAAAAGTCAGTGTTGGGTTGAAAATTCAATGTTCAACATCAATGGGACAAATTTTGAGATAAAATCGCCCCTGTTGGACCAAACCCCAAGATTTTGGCCAATGGGGATGAATTTTGAGATAAAAACGCTCCATTTGGGTGAAAAGGTCAACGTTGGATGGAAAAGTCAAGGTTGGATCTCAAAAGGGATGAGTTTTGGGATAAAAACGCTCCAATTGGACGGAAAAGTCAACTTTGGGTGGAAAAGTCAATATTGGACCTCAACGGGGACAAATTTTGGGATAAAGACGCCCCAATTGGGTAGAAAAGTCAACGTCGGACATCAACGAGGATGCATTTGGAATAAAAATGCCCAGTTGGGTGGAAAAGCCAACGCTGGGCCTCAAGGGGGATGGATTTTTGGATAAAAACACCCAGTTGGGTGGAAAAGTCAAGATTCAACATCAATGAGACAAATTTCGGGATAAAAACGCTCCCTTTGGACCAAACCCCAAGATTTTGGTCAATGGGGAAGAATTTTGGGGTAAAAACTCCCTAATTGTATGGAAAAGTCAATGTTGGACCTCAATGGGGATGAATTTGGAGTAAAAAGGCCCAGTTGGGTGGAAAAGCCAATGTTGGGTGGAAAAGTCAAAGGTTTCAAACAATCAATGGGACAAATTTTGGGATAAAAACGCCCCGTTGGATTCAAACCCCATGACTTTGGTCAATGCGGTGAATTTTGGGATAACGCTCATTGGGTAGAAAAGTCAAACGTTAACGTCGGGTTTCAATGAGGATGGATTTTTGATAAAAATGCCCCAATTGGGTGGAAAAGTCAGTGTTGGGTGGAAAATTCAATGTTCAACATCAATGGGACAAATTTTGAGATAAAAACGCCCCCGTTGGACCAAACCCCAAGATTTTGTTCAATGGGGATGAATTTTGGGATAAAAACGCTCCATTTGGGTAAAAAAGTCAACGCTGGATGGAAAAATCAAGGTTGGATCTCAACAGGGATGAGTTTTGGGATAAAAAACGCATCCCATTGGGACGGAAAAGTCACTTGGGTGGAAAAGCCAATATTGGACTCCATGCGGGACAATTTAAGGAAAACAATTTAACGCGCCACCAATTGCGGCTAGAGAAAGTCAACGTCGGACATCAACAGATGGATTTTTGGAATAAAAATGCCCAGTTGGGTGGAAAAGCCAACGCCTGCCTCAAAGGCCTCAAGGGGGATGGATTTTTGGATAAAAACACCCAGTTGGGTGGAAAAGTCAAGATTCAACATCAATGGGACAAATTTTGGGATAAAAACGCTCCCTTTGGACCAAACCCCAAGATTTTGGTCAATGGGGAAGAATTTTGGGGTAAAAACTGCCTAATTGTATGGAAAGTCAATGTTGGACCTCAATGGGGATGAATTTGGGGTAAAAAGGCCCAGTTGGGTGGAAAAGCCAATGTTGGGTGGAAAAGTCAAGGTTCAACATCAATGGGACAAATTTTGGGATAAAAACGCCCCCGTTGGATCAAAACCCACGACTTCTGTCAATGGGGATGAATTTTGGGATAAAAATGCTCCAATTGGGTAGAAAAGTCAAAGTTGGGCATCAATGAGGATGGATTTGTGATAAAAATGCCCCAATTGGGTGGAAAAGTCAGTGTTGGGTGGAAAGGTCAATGTTCAACATCAATGGGACAAATTTTGAGATAAAACGCCCCCGTTGGACCAAACCCCAAGATTTTGGTCAATGGGGATGAATTTTGAGATAAAAACGCTCCAATTGGATGGAAAAGTCAAACGTTGGGTGGAAAACTCAATATTGGACCTCAATGGGGACAAATTTTAGGATAAACACGCCCCCATCCTACCAAAACCCAAAATTTTGGTCAATGGGGGGGAATTTTGGGATGAAAACGCCCCAATTGGGTGAAAAAGTCAACGTTGGATGGAAAAGTCAAGGTTGGAACCCAACAGGGATGAGTTTTGGGATAAAAGCGCTCCAATTGGACGGAAAATTCAACATTGGGTGGAAAAGCCAATATTGGACCTCAATGGGGACAAATTTCGGGATAAAAACGCCCCTGTTGGACCAAACCCCAACATTTTGGTCAATGGGGATGAATTTTGAGATAAAAACGCTCCATTTGGGTGAAAAAGTCAACGTTGGATGGAAAAGTCAAGGTTGGATCTCAACAGGATGAGTTTTGGGATAAAAACGCTCCAATTGGATGGAAAAGCCAATGTTGGGTGGAAAACTCAATATTGGACTTCCATGGGGACAAATTTTGGGATAAAAACGCCCCCATCCTACCAAAACCCAAGTTTTTGGTCAATGGGGGTGAATTTTGGGATGGAAACGCCCCAATTGGGTGAAAAAGTCAACGTTGGATGGAAAAGTCAAGGTTGGAACTCAACAGGGATGAGTTTTGGGATAAAAGCGCTCCAATTGGACGGAAAATTCAACATTGGGTGGAAAAGCCAATATTGCACCTCAATGGGGACAAATTTTGGGATAAAAACGCCCCCGTTGGACCAAACCCCAACATTTTGGTCAATGGGGATGGATTTTGGGATAAAAACACCCCAATTGGACGGAAAAGTCAATGTTGGGAGAAAAAGTCAATGTTCAACGTCAATGGGTCAAATTTTGGGATAAAAACGCCCTCGTTGGTCCAAAACAGAACATTCTGGTCAATGGGGATGAATTTTTGGGATAAAAATGCTCCAATTGGACGGAAAAGTCAACGTTGGGTGGAAAACTCAATATGGACTTCAATAGGGAAAATTTTGGGATAAAAATGCCCCTGTTGGACCAAACCCCAAGACCTTGGTCAATGGGGAAGAATTTTGGGGTAAAAATGCTCCAATTGGGTAGAAAAGTCAAGGTTGGAACTCAACAAGGATGACTTTTGGGTAAAAAGGCCCAGTTGGGTGGGAAAGGCAATGTTGGGTGGAAAAGTAATTGTTCAATGTCAATGAGAAAAATTTCTGGATAAAAACGCCCCCGTTGGACCAAACCCCAAGATTTTGGTCAATGGGGATGAATTTTGGGATAAAAACGTTCCAGTTGGGGGAAAAAGTCAACGCTGGATGGAAAAATCAAGGTTGGATCTCAAAAGGGATGAGTTTTGGGATAAAAACGATCCAATTGGATAGTAAAGTCAACGTTGGTTGAAAAAGTCAATGTTGGACCTCAACGGGGACAAATTTTGGAATAAAAATGCCCCAATTGGGTAGAAAAGTCAACGTCGGGCTTCAATGAGGATGGATTTGTGATAAAAATGCCCCAATTGGGTGGAAAAGTCAGTGTTGGGTGGAAAGGTCAATGTTCAACATCAATGGGACAAATTTTGAGATAAAAACGCCCCCGTTAGACCAAACCCCAAGATTTTGGTCAATGGGGATGAATTTTGGGATAAAAACGCTCCAATTGGGTGAAAAAGTCAACGCTGGATGGAAAAGTCAAGGTTGGATCTCACAGGGATGAGTTTTGGGATAAAAACGCTCCAATTGGACGGAAAAGTCAACTTTGGGTGGAAAAGCCAATATTGGACTTCCATGGGGACAAATTTAAGGAAAAAAACGCCCCAATTGGGTAGAAAAGTCAACGTCGGACATCAACGAGGATGGATTTGGAATAAAAATGCCCAGTTGGGTGGAAAAGCCAACGCTGGGCCTCAAGGGGGATGGATTTTTGGATAAAAACACCCAGTTGGGTGGAAAAGTCAAGATTCAACATCAGTGGGACAAATTTTGGGATAAAAACGCTCCCTTTGGACCAAACCCCAAGATTTTGGTCAATGGGGAAGAATTTTGGGGTAAAAACTCCCTAATTGTATGGAAAAGTCAATGTTGGACCTCAATGGGGATGAATTTGGGGTAAAAAGGCCCAGTTGGGTGGAAAAGCCAATGTTGGGTGGAAAAGTCAAGGTTCAACATCAATGGGACAAATTTTGGGATAAAAACGCCCCCGTTGGATCAAAACCCACGACTTTGGTCAATGGGGATGAATTTTGGGATAAAAACGCTCCATTTGGGTAGAAAAGACAACGTTAGGCTTCAATGAGGATGGATTTGTGATAAAATGCCCCAATTGGGTGGAAAAGTCAGTGTTGGGTGGAAAGGTCAATGTTCAACATCAATGGGACAAATTTTGAGATAAAAACGCCCCCGTTGGACCAAACCCCAAGATTTTGGTCAATGGGGATGAATTTTGGGATAAAAACGCTCCATTTGGGTGAAAAAGTCAACGTTGGATGGAAAAGTCAAGGTTGGATCTCAACAGGGATGAGTTTTGGGATAAAAACGCTCCAATTGGACGGAAAAGTCAACTTTGGGTGGAAAAGTAAATTTTGGACTTCCATGGGGACAAATTTTGGGATAAAAACGCCCCAATTGGGTAGAAAAGTCAACGTCGGACATCAACGAGGATGGATTTGGAAGAAAAATGCCCAGTTGGGTGGAAAAGACAACGCTGGGCCTCAAGGGGGATGGATTTTTGGATAAAAACACCCAGTTGGGTGGAAAAGTCAAGATTCAACATCAATGGGACAAATTTCGGGATAAAAACGCTCCCTTTGGACCAAACCCCAAGATTTTGGTCAATGGGGAAGAATTTTGGGGTAAAAACTCCCTAATTGTATGGAAAAGTCAATGTTGGACCTCAATGGGGATGAATTTGGGGTTAAAAGGCCCAGTTGGGTGGAAAAGCCAATGTTGGGTGGAAAAGTCAAGGTTCAACATCAATGGGACAAATTTTGGGATAAAAACGCCCCCGTTGGACCAAACCGGAAGAGTTTGGTCAATGGGGATGAATTTTTGGGATAAAAACGCTCCCAATTGGGTGAAAAGGTTCAAAGTTGGGCATCCAATGAGGATGGATTTGTGATAAAAATGCCCAATTGGGTGGGAAAAGTCAGTGTTGGGTGGAAAGGTCAATGTTCAACATCAAATGGGACAAATTTTGAGATAAAAACGCCCTCGTTGGACCAAACCCAAAGATTTTGGTCAAGGGGGTTAGGTTTTGGGATAAAAACGCTCCAATTGGATGGAAAAGTCAACGTTGGGTGAAAAACTCAATATTGGACCTCAATGGGGACAGATTTTAGAAAAAAAAACGCCCCCATCCTACCAAAACACAAGATTTTGGTCAATGGGGGTGAATTTTGGGATTAAAACGTCTCAATTGGGTGAAAAAGTCAACGTTGGATGGAAAAGTCAAGGTTGGAACTCAACAGGGATGAGTTTTGGGATAAAAGCGCTCCAATTGAATGGAAAATTCAACATTGGTTGGAAAAGCCAGTATTGGACCTCAATGGGGAGCAAATTTCGGGATAAAAACGCCCTGTTGGACGGCAAACCCCGAACATTTTGGTCAATGGGGAATTGAAATTTTGGATAAAAACGCTCCATTGGGTGAAAAAGTCAACGTTGGATGGAAAAGTCAAGGTTGGATCTCACAGGATGAATTTTTGGGATAAAAATGCTCCAATTGGGTGAAAAAGTCAACGTTTGGTGGAAAACTCAATATTGGACCTCAATGGGGACAAATTTTGGGATAAAAACGCCCCCGTTGGACCAAAACCCAACATTTTGGCCAATGGGGATGAATTTTTGGGATAAAAAGGTCCCAATTGGGTGAAAAATCAACGTTGGATGGAGAAGTCAAGGTTGGAACTCAACAGGGATGAGTTTTGGGATAAAAGCGCTCCAATTGGACGGAAAATTCAACATTGGGTGGAAAAGCCAATATTGGACCTCAATGGGGACAAATTTTGGGATAAAAACGCCCCCGTTGGACCAAACCCCAACATTTTGGTCAATGGGGATGGATTTTGGGATAAAAACACCCCAATTGGACGGAAAAGTCAATGTTGGGAGAAAAAGTCAATGTTCAACGTCAATGGGTCAAATTTTAGGATAAAAACGCCTCGTTGGTCCAAAACAGAACATTCTGGTCAATGGGGATGAATTTTTGGGATAAAAATGCTCCAATTGGACGGGAAAGTCAACGTTGGGTGGAAAACTCAATATGGATTTCAATAGGGAAAAATTTTGGGATAAAAATGCCCCTGTTGGACCAAACCCCAAGACCTTGGTCAATGGGGAAGAATTTTGGGGTAAAAATGCTCCAATTGGGTAGAAAAGTCAAGGTTGGAACTCAACAAGGATGACTTTTGGGTAAAAAGGCCCAGTTGGGTGGGAAAGGCAATGTTGGGTGGAAAAGTAATTGTTCAATGTCAATGGGAAAAATTTCTGGATAAAAACGCCCCCGTTGGACCAAACCCCAAGATTTTGGTCAATGGGGATGAATTTTGGGATAAAAACGCTCCAGTTGGGTGAAAAAGTCAACGCTGGATGGAAAAATCAAGGTTGGATCTCAAAAGGGATGAGTTTTGGGATAAAAACGATCCAATTGGATAGTAAAGTCAACGTTGGTTGAAAAAGTCAATATTGGACCTCAACGGGGACAAATTTTGGGATAAAAACGCCCCAATTGGGTAGAAAAGTCAACGTCGGGCTTCAATGAGGATGGATTTGTGATAAAAATGCCCCAATTGGGTGGAAAAGTCAGTGTTGGGTGGAAAGGTCAATGTTCAACATCAATGGGACAAATTTTGAGATAAAAACGCCCCCGTTGGACCAAACCCCAAGATTTTGGTCAATGGGGATGAATTTTGAGATAAAAACGCTCCATTTGGGTAAAAAAGTCAACGTTGGATGGAAAAGTCAAGGTTGGATCTCAACAGGGATGAGTTTTGGGATTAAAACGCTCCAATTGGACGGAAAAGTCAACTTTGGGTGGAAAAGCCAATATTGGACTTCCATGGGGACAAATTTAAGGAAAAAAACGCCCCAATTGGGTAGAAAAGTCAACGTCGGACATCAACGAGGATGGATTTGGAATAAAAATGCCCAGTTGGGTGGAAAAGCCAACGCTGGGCCTCAAGGGGGATGGATTTTGGATAAAAACACCCAGTTGGGTGGAAAAGTCAAGATTCAACATCAATGGGACAAATTTCGGGATAAAAACGCTCCCTTTGGACCAAACCCCAAGATTTGGTCAATGGGGAAGAATTTTGGGGTAAAAACTCTAATTGTATGGAAAAAGTCAATGTTGGACCTCAATGGGGATAATTTGAGGGTAAAAAGGCCAGTTGGGTGGAAAAGCCGAATGTTGGGTGGAAAACTCAATATTGGACTTCAATGGGGAAAAATTTTGGGATAAAAATGCCCCTGTTGGACCAAACCCCAAGACTTTGGTCAATGGGGAAGAATTTTGGGGTAAAAATGCTCCATTTGGGTAGAAAAGTCAAAGTTAGGCATCAATGAGGATGGTTTTGTGATAAAAATGCCCCAATTGGGTGGAAAAGTCAGTGTTGGGTGGAAAGGTCAATGTTCAACATCAATGGGACAAATTTTGAGATAAAAACGCCCCCGTTGGACCAAACCCCAAGATTTTGGCCAATGGGGATGAATTTTTGGGATAAAAACGCTCCAGTTGGATGGAGAAGTCAACGTTGGGTGGAAAAAAAAATATTGGACCTCAATGGGGACAAATTTCGGGATAAAAATGACCCCGTTAAACCAAAACCCAACATTTTGGTGAATGGGGACAAATTTTGAAATAAAAACGCCCCCTGTTGGACCAAACCCAGAGAGTTTGGTCAATGGGGATGAATTTTTGGGATAAAAATGCTCCAATTGGGTAGAAAAGTCAACGTCGGGCTTCAATGAGGATGGATTTGTGATAAAAATGCCCCAATTGAGTGGAAAATCATGTGGTGAAAGTCAAGTTCAACATCCAATGACCAAAATTTTGAATAAAAACGCCCCCGTTGGACCAAACCCCAACATTTTGGTTAATGGGGATGAATTTTTGGGATAAAAACGTCCCAATTGGGTGAAAAAGTCAACGTTGGATGGAAAAGTCAAGGTTGGAACTCGACAGGGATGAGTTTTGGGATAAAAAAGCTCCAATATGACGGAAAAGTCAACTTTGGGTGAAAAAAGCCAATATTGGACTTCCATGGGGACAAATTTTAGGATAAAAACGCCCCAATTGGGTAGAAAAGTCAACGTCGAACATCAACGAGGATGGATTTGGAATAAAAATGCCCAGTTGGGTGGAAAAGCCAACGCTGGGCCTCAAGGGGAATGGATTTTTTGGATAAAAACACCCAGTTGGGTGGAAAAGTCAAGATTCAACATCAATGGGAGAAATTTCGGGATAAAAACGCTCCCTTTGGACCAAACCCCAAGATTTTGGTCAATGGGGAAGAATTTTGGGGTAAAAACTCCCTAATTGTATGGAAAAGTCAATGTTGGACCTCAATGGGGATGAATTTGGGGTAAAAAGGCGCAGTTGGGTGGAAAAGCCAATGTTGGGTGGAAAAGTCAAGGTTCAACATCAATGGGACAAATTTTGGGATAAAAACGCCCCCGTTGGATCAAAACCCACGACTTTGGTCAATGAAGATGAATTTTGTGATAAAAACGCTCCAATTGGGTAGAAAAGTCAAAGTTGGGCATCAATGAGGATGGATTTGTGAGAAAAATGCCCAAATTGGGTGGAAAAGTCAGTGTTGGGTGGAAAGGTCAATGTTCAACATCAATGGGACAAATTTTGAGATAAAAACGCCCCCGTTGGACCAAACCCCAAGATTTTGGTCAATGGGGATGAATTTTGGGATAAAAACGCTCCATTTGGGTGAAAAAGTCAACGCTGGATGGAAAAATCATGGTTGGATCTCAACAGGGATGTGTTTTGGGATAAAAACGCTCCAATTGGAAGGAAAAGTCAACTTTGGGTGAAAAAGACAATATTGGTAACCTCTAACGGGGACAAATTTTGGGGATAAAAACGCTCCGTTCGGACAAACGCGGAAGAGTTTAGGTCAATGGGGAATGAATTTTTGGGATAAAAACGCTCCATTTGGGTAAAAAAGTCAACGTTGGATGGAAAAGTCAAGGTTGGATCTCAACAGGGATGAGTTTTGGGATAAAAACGCTCCAATTGGACGGAGAAGTCAACGTTGGGTGGAAAAGCCAATATTGGACTTCCATAAGGACAAATTTTAGGATAAAAACGCCCCAATTGGGTTGAAAAGTCAACGTCGGACATCAACGAGGATGGATTTGGAATAAAAATGCCCAGTTGGGTTGAAAAGCCAACGCTGGGCCTCAAGGGGGATGGATTTTTTGGATAAAAACACCCAGTTGGGTGGAAAAGTCAAGATTCAACATCAATGGGACAAATTTCGGGATAAAAACGCTCCCTTTGGACCAAACCCCAAGATTTTGGTCAATGGGGAAGAATTTTGGGGTACAAACTCCCTAATTGTATGGAAACACAAATGTTGGACCTCAATGGGGATGAATTTGGGGTAAAAAGGCCCAGTTGGGTGGAAAAGCCAATGTTGGGTGGAAAAGTCAAGGTTCAACATCAATGGGACAAATTTTGGGATAAAAACGCCCCCGTTGGATCAAAACCCACGACTTTGGCCAATGGGGATGAATTTGGGGATAAAAATGCTCCAATTGGGTAGAAAAGTCAAAGTTGGGCATCAATGAGGATGGATTGTGATAAAAATGCCCCAATTGGGTGGAAAAGTCATTGTTGGGTGGAAAAGTCAATGTTCAATATCAATGGGACAAATTTTGAGATAAAAACGCCCCCGTTGGACCAAACCCCAAGATTTTGGTCAATGGGGATGAATTTTGAGATAAAAACGCTCCAGGTGGGTGAAAAAGTAAACGTCGGATGGAAAAATCAAGGTTGGATCTCAACAGGGATGAGTTTTCGGATAAAAACGCTCCAATTGGACGGAAAAGTCAACGTTGTGTGAAAAAGTAAATATTGGACCTCAATGGGGACAAATTTTGGGATAAAAACTCCCCCATACCACCAAAACCTAAGATTTTGGTCAATGGGGGTTAATCGTGGGATAAAAACACCCCAATTGGGTTAAAAAGTCAACGCTGGATGGAAAAGTCAAGGTTGGAACTCAACAGGGAGGAGTTTTGGGATAAAAACGCTCCAATTGGACGGAAAATTCAACATGGGGTGGAAAAGCCAATACTGGACCTCAATGGGGACAAATTTTAGGATAAAAACGCCCTCGTTGGACCAAACCCCAACATTTTGGTCAATGGGGATGAATTTTTGGGATGAAAACGTCCCAATTGGGTGAAAAAGTCAAGGCTGGATGGAAAAAACCAAGGTTGGATCTCAACAGGGATGAGTTTTGGGATAAAAACGATCCAATTGGATGGAAAAGTCAGCGTTAGTTGAAACAGCCAATATTGGACCTCAACGGGGACAAATTTTGGGATAAAAACGCCCCCGTTGGACCTAAACGGAAGAGTTTAGTCAATGGGGATGAATTTTGGAATAAAAACGCTCCAGTTGGGTGAAAAAGTCAACGCTGGATAAAAAAGTCAAGGTTGGATCTCAACAGGGATGAGTTTTGGGATAAAAACGCTCAATTGGACAGAAAAAAGTCAACTTTGGGTGGAATAAGTCAATGTTGCATTTACGGGGACAAAATTTAAGAATAAAAACTTCCGCAATTGGTAGCAAAAGCAACGTCGGACATCACGGCAGGATGGATTTGGAATAACAATGCCCAGTTGGGTGGAACAGCCAACGCTGGGCCTCAAGGGGGATGGATTTTTGGATAAAAACACCCAGTTGGGTGGAAAAGTCAAGATTCAACATCAATGGGACAAATTTCGGGATAAAAACGCTCCCTTTGGACCAAACCCCAAGATTTTGGTCAATGGGGAAGAATTTTGGGGTAAAAACTCCCTAATTGTATGGAAAAGTCAATGTTGGACCTCAACGGGGATGAAATTGGGGTAAAAAGGCCCAGTTGGGTGGAAAAGCCAATGTTGGGTGGTAAAGTCAAGGTTCAACATCAATGGGACAAATTTTGGGATAAAAACGCCCCCGTTGGATCAAAACCCACGACTTTGGTCAATGAAGATGAATTTTGGGATAAAACGCTCCAATTGGGTAGAAAAGTCAAAGTTGGGCATCAATGAGGATGGATTTGTGATAAAAATGCCCCAATTGGGTGGAAAAGTCAGTGTGGGGTGGAAAGGTCAATGTTCAACATCAATGGGACAAATTTTGAGATAAAAACGCCCCCGTTGGACCAAACCCCAAGTATTTGGTCAATGGGGGTGAATTTTGAGATAAAACGCTGCCCATTTGGGTAAAAAAGTCAACGTTGGATGGAAAAAGTCAGGTTGGATCTCAACAGGGAGAGTTTTTGGGATAAAAACGCTCATATTGGACGGAAGAAGTCAACGTTGGGTGGAAAAAGCCAATATTTGGAAACCTTCAATGGGGACAAATTTTAGAATAAAAACACCCCAATTGGGTAGAAAAGTCAACGTCTAACGTCAACGAGGATGGATTTGGAATAAAAATGCCCAGTTGGGTGGAAAAGCCAATGCTGGGCCTCAAGGGGGATGGATTTTTGATAAAAACACCCAGTTGGGTGGAAAAGTCAAGATTCAACATCAATGGGACAAATTTCGGGATAAAAACGCTCCCTTTGGACCAAACCCCAAGATTTTGGTCAATGGGGAAGAATTTTGGGGTAAAAAACTCCCTAATTGTATGGAAAAGTCAATGTTGGACCTCAATGGGGATGAATTTGGGGTAAAAAGGCCCAGTTGGGTGGAAAAGACAATGTTGGGTGGAAAAGTCAAGGTTCAACATCAATGGGACAAATTTTGGGATAAAAACGCCCCCGTTGGATCAAAACCCACGACTTTGGCCAATGGGGATGAATTTTGGGATAAAAATGCTCCAATTGGGTAGAGAAGTCAACGTTAAGTTTATGATGATGGATTTGTGATAAAAATGCCCCAATTGGGTGGAAAAGTCAGTGTTGGGTGGAAAGGTCAGTGTTCAACATCAATGGGACAAATTTTTGGATAAAAATGCCCCCGTTGGACCAAACCCCAAGATTTTGGTCAATGGGGATGATTTTTGGGATAAAAATGTTCCATTTGGGTGAAAAAGTAAACGTTGGATGGAAAAGTCAAGGTTGGAACTCGACAGGGATGAGTTTTGGGATAAAAACGCTCCAATTGGACGGAAAAGTCAACTTTGGGTGAAAAAGCCTATATTGTACTTCCATAAGGACAAATTTTAGGATAAAAACGCCCCAATTGGGTAGAAAAGTCAACGTCGGACATCAACGAGGATGGATTTGGAATAAAAATGCCCAGTTGGGTGGAAAAGACAACGCTGGGCCTCAAGGGGGATGGATTTTTGGATAAAAACACCCAGTTGGGTGGAAAAGTCAAGATTAAACATCAATGGGACAAATTTCGGGATAAAAACGCTCCCTTTGGACCAAACCCCAAGATTTTGGTCAATGGGGAAGAATTTTGGGGTAAAAACTCCCTAATTGTATGGAAAAGTCAATGTTGGACCTCAAAGGGGAGGAATTTGGGGTAAAAAGGCCCAGTTGGGTGAAAGACAATGTTGGGCTGGGAAAAGTCAAGGTTCAACATCAAATGGGACAAATTTTGGATAAAAACGCCGCCCATTGGATCAAAAGCCCACGACTTTGGTCAATGAAGATGAATTTTGGGATAATGCTCATTGGGTAGAAATAGTCAACGTTAAAGCTTATGAGGAGGATTTGTGGATAAAAATGCCCCAATTGGGTGGAAAGCAGTGTTGGGTGAAAGGTCAATGTTCAACATCATGGGACAAATTTTTTGAGATAAACGCCCCCGTTGGACGCAAACCCCAGATGTTGAGTCATGGGGTATAAATTTTGGGATAAAAAGCTTCCAGTTGGGTGAAAAAGTTCACGCTGGATTGGAAAAATGCAAGGGCTGGTATCTGCAGCAGGGTGAAGTTTTGGGATAAAAAACGCTTGCCAATTGATGGAATAAGTCAACAGTTGCGTTGAAAAAGTCCAATATGGAGCTCACACGGGACAAATTTTGTGATAAAAACGCTCCCGTTGGACCAAACCGGAAGAGTTTGGTCAATGGGGATGAATTTTTGGGATAAAAACGTCCCAACTGGGTGAAAAAGTCAACGTTGGATAAAAAAGTCAAGGTTGGATCTCAACAGGGATGAGTTTTGGGATAAAAACGCTCAAATTGGACGGAAAAGTCAACGTTGGGTGGAAAAGCCAATATTGGACTTCAATGGGGACAAATTTTAGGATAAAAACGCCCCAATTGGGTAGAAAAGTCAACGTCGGACATCAACGAGGATGGATTTGGAATAAAAATGCCCAGTTGGGTGAAAAAGCCAACGCTGGGCCTCAAGGGGGATGGATTTTTGGATAAAAACACCCAGTTGGGTGGAAAAGTCAAGATTCAACATCAGTGGGACAAATTTCGGGATAAAAACGCTCCCTTTGGACCAAACCCCAAGATTTTGGTCAATGGGGAAAAATTTTGGGGTAAAAACTCCCTAATTGTATGGAAAAGTCAATGTTGGACCTCAATGGGGATGAATTTGGGGTAAAAAAGGCCCAGTTGGGTGGAAAAGCCAATGTTGGGTGGAAAAGTCAAGGTTCAACATCAATGGGACAAATTTTGGGATAAAAACGCCCCCGTTGGATCAAAACCCACGACTTTTGTCAATGAAGATGAATTTTGGGATAAAAACGCTCCAATTGGGTAGAAAAGTCAAAGTTGGGCATCAATGAGGATGGATTTGTGATAAAAATGCGCCAATTGGGTGGAAAAGTCAGTGTTGGGTGGAAAGGTCAATGTTCAACATCAATGGGACAAATTTTGAGAAAAAAACGCCCCCGTTGGACCAAACCCCAAGATTTTGGTCAATGGGGATGAATTTTGAGATAAAAACGCTCCATTTGGGTGAAAAAGTCAACGTTGGATGGAAAAGTCAGGGTTGGATCTCAACAGGGATGAGGTTTTGGGTGTGAATAAACGCTTGCCAATTGACGGAAAAAGTCATACGTTGGGTGGAAAAGCCAAATATGGACTTCAATAGAGAGAGACAAATTTTACGGATAAAAACGCCCCAATTGGGTAAGAAAAGTCAACGTCGGACATCAACGAGGATGGATTTGGAATTAAAAATGCCAGTTGGGTGGAAAAGCCACGCTGGGCACCTCAAGGGGATTGGATTTTTTTGGACTAAAAAACAGTTGGGTGAAAAGTCAAGATTCAAAGCATCATGGGAAGCAAATTTTTCGGGATAAAAAAACGCTCCTTTGAGCAAACGCCCAAATTTTGGATTCATGGGGAAGAATTTTGGGGTAAACAACTCCTAATTGTATGAAAAGTCAATGTTGGACGCTCATGGGGATGATTTCGGGGTAAAACAGGCCAGTTTGGTTGGAAAGACAATGTTGGGTGAAGAAGTCAAGGTTTCAACATCAATGGGACAATTTTGGGGATAAAAACGCCCCCGTTGGACCAAACCCCACGACTTTGGCCAATGGGGATGAATTTTGGGATAAAAATGCTCCAATTGGGTAGAAAAGTCAACGTTAAGTTTATGAGGATGGATTTGTGATAAAAATGCCCCAATTGGTTGGAAAAGTCAGTGTTGGGTGGAAAGGTCAGTGTTCAACATCAATGGGACAAATTTTTGGATAAAAATGCCCCCGTTGGACCAAACCCCAAGATTTTGGTCAATGGGGATGAATTTTGGGATAAAAACGCTCCATTTGGGTGAAAAAGTAAACGTTGGATGGAAAAGTCAAGGTTGGAACTCGACAGGGATGAGTTTTGGGATAAAAACGCTCCAATTGGACAGAAAAGTCAACTTTGGGTGGAAAAGCCAATATTGGACTTCCATAAGGACAAATTTTAGGATAAAAACTTCCCAATTGGGTAGAAAAGTCAACGTCTAACGTCAACGAGTATGGATTTGGAATAAAAATGCCCAGTTGGGTGGAAAAGCCAACGCTGGGCCTCAAGGGGGATGGATTTTTGGATAAAAACACCCAGTTGGGTGGAAAAGTCAAGATTCAACTTCAATGGGACAAATTTCGGGATAAAAACGCTCCCTTTGGACCAAACCCCAAGATTTTGGTCAATGGGGAAGAATTTTTGGGTAAAAACTCCCTAATTGTATTGAAAAGTCAATGTTGGACCTCAATGGGGATGAATTTGGGGTAAAAAGGCCCAGTTGGGTGGAAAAGCCAATGTTGGGTGGAAAAGTCAAGGTTCAACATCAATGGAACAAATTTTGGGATAAAAACGCCCCCGTTGGATCAAAACCCACGACTTTGGTCAATGGGGATGAATTTTGGGATAAAAAAGCTCCAATTGGTAGAAAAGTCACGTTAAGCTTTTGAGGATGGGATTTGTGATAAAAATGCCAATTGGGTGGTAAAAGTCAGTGTTGGGTGGAAAGTCATGTTCAACCATCAATGGACAAATTTTGAGATAAAAACGCCCCGTTGACCAAACCCGCAAGATCGTTGTCATATGGGGATGAATTTTGGGATAAAAACGCTCCATTTGGTTGAAAAAGTCAACGCTGGATGGAAAAATCAAGGTTGGATCTCAACAGGGATGAGTTTTGAGATAAAAACGCTACAATTGGATTCAAAAGTCAGCGTTGGGTGAAAAAGTCAATATTGGACCTCAACGGGGACAAATTTTGGGATAAAAACGCCCCCGTTGGACCAAACCGGAAGAGTTTGGTCAATGGGGATGAATTTTTGGGATAAAAACGTCCCAATTGGGTGAAAAAGTCAACGTTGGATAAAAAAGTCAAGGTTGGATCTCAACAGGGATGAGTTTTGGGATAAAAACGCTCCAATTGGACGGAAAAGTCAACTTTGGGTGGAAAAGCCAATATTGGACTTCCATGGGGACAAATTTTAGGATAAAAACGCCCCAATTGGGTAGAAAAGTCAACGTCGGACATCAACGAGGATGGATTTGGAATAAAAATGCCCAGTTGGGTGGAAAAGCCAACGCTGGGCCTCAAGGGGGATGGATTTTTGGATAAAAACACCCAGTTGGGTGGAAAAGTCAAGATTCAACATCAATGGGACAAATTTCGGGATAAAAACGCTCCCTTTGGACCAAACCCCAAGATTTGGTCAATGGGGAAAGAATTTTGGGGGTAAAAACTCGCCTAATTGTATGGAAGTCAATGTTGGCGTCAAATGGGGATGAATTTGGGGTAAAAAGGCCAGTTGGGTGGGAAAAGCCTATGTTGGGCTGGAATAAGTCAAGTTCAACATCAATCGGGACAAATTTTGGGATAAAAACGCCCCCGTTGGACCAAACCGGGAGAATTTGGTCAATGGGGATGAATTTTTGAGATAAAAACGTCCCAATTGCGTAAAAAAATCAACGTTGGATAAAAAAGTCAAGGTTGGATCTCAACAGGGATGAGTTTTGGGATAAAAACGCTCCAATTGGACGGAAAAGTCAACGTTGGGTGGAAAAGCAAATATTGGACTTTCATGGGGACAAATTTTAGGATAAAAACGCCCCAATTGGGTAGAAAAGTCAACGTCGGACATCAACGAGGATGGATTTGGAATAAAAATGCCCAGTTGGGTGGAAAAGCCAACGCTGGGCCTCAAGGGGAATGGATTTTTGGATAAAAACACCCAGTTGGGTGGAAAAGTCAAGATTCAACATCAATGGGACAAATTTCGGGATAAAAACGCTCCCTTTGGACCAAACCCCAAGATTTTGGTCAATGGGGAAGAATTTTGGGGTTAAAACTCCCTAATTGTATGGAAAAGCCAATGTTGGACCTCAATGGGGATGAATTTGGGGTAAAAAGGCCCAGTTGGGTGGAAAAGCCAATGTTGGTTGGAAAAGTCAAGGTTCAACATCAATGGGACAAATTTTGAGATAAAAACGCCCCCGTTGGATCAAACCCCAAGATTTTGGTCAATGGGGATGAATTTTGAGATAAAAATGCTCCATTTGGGTGAAAAAGTCAACGTTAAGTTTATGAGGATGGGATTTGGTGATAAAATGCCGCCAATTGGGTGGAAAAGTCAGTGTTGGGTGGAAAGGTAGTGTTCAACATACAATGGGACAAATTTTTTGGATAAAAATGCCCTCCTTGGAACCAAACCCCAGAATTTTGTCATATGGGGAAGTGAATTTTTGGATGAAAAACGCTTTCATTTAGGGTGAAAAAGTAGACGTTGAATGAAAAGTGCAAGGGTGGAATACCGGACAGGGATGAGTTTTGGGATAAAAACGATCCAATTGGATTGAAAAGTCAACTTTGGGTGGAAAAGCTAATATTGGACTTCAATGGGGACAAATTTTAGGATAAAAACGCCCCAATTGGGTAGAAAAGTCAACGTCGGACATCAACGAGGATGGATTTGGAATAAAAATGCCCAGTTGGGTGGAAAGCCAACGCTGGGCCTCAAGGGGGATGGATTTTTGGATAAAAACACCCAGTTGGGTGGAAAAGTCAAGATTCAACATCAATGGGACAAATTTCGGGATAAAAACGCTCCCTTTGGACCAAACCCCAAGATTTTGGTCAATGGGAAGAATTTTGGGGTAAAAACTCCCTAATTGTATGGAAAAGTCAATGTTGGACCTCAATGGGGATGAATTTGGGGTAAAAAGGCCCAGTTGGGTGGAAAAGGCAATGTTGGGTGGAAAAGTCAAGGTTCAAAATCAATGGGACAAATTTTGGGATAAAAACGCCCCCGTTGGATCAAAACCCACGACTTTGGTCAATGGGGATGAATTTTGGGATAAAAACGCTCCAATTGGGTAGAAAAGTCAACGTTAAGTTTATGAGGATGGATTTGTGATTAAAAATGCCCCAATTGGGTGGAAAAGTCAGTGTTGGGTGGAAAGGTCAATGTTCAACATCAATGGGACAAATTTTGAGATAAAAACGCCCCCGGTTGGACCAAACCCCAAGATTTTGGTCAATGGGGATGAATTTTGGGATAAAAACGCTCCATTTGGGTGAAAAAGTCAACACTGGATGGAAAAATCAAGGTTGGATCTCAACAGGGATGAGTTTTGGGATAAAAACGATCCAATTGGATGGTAAAGTCAACGTTGGGTGAAAAAGTCAATTGTGGACCTCAACGGGGACAAATTTTGGGATAAAAATGCCCCCGTTGGACCAAACCGTAAGAGTTTGGTCAATGGGGATGAATTTTTGGGATAAAAACGTCCCAATTGGGTGAAAACGTCAACGTTGGATGGAAAAGTCAAGGTTGGAACTCGACAGGGATGAGTTTTGGGATAAAAACGCTCCAATTGGACGGAAAAGTCAACTTTGGGTGGAAAAGCCAATGTTGCATTTCAACGGGGACAAATTTTAGGATAAAAACGCCCCAATTGGTTAGAAAAGTCAACGTCGGACATCAACGAGGATGGATTTGGAATAAAAATGCCCAGTTGGTTGGAAAAGCCAACGCTGGGCCTCAAGGGGGATGGATTTTTGGATAAAAACACCCAGTTGGGTGGAAAAGTCAAGATTCAACATCAATGGGACAAATTTCGGGATAAAACGCTCCCTTTGGACCAAACCCCAAGATTTTGGTCAATGGGGAAGAATTTTGGGGTACAAACTCCCTAATTGTATGGAAACATCAATGTTGGACCCCATGGGGATGAAATTTGGGGTAAAAAGGCCCAGTTGGGTGGAAAAAGCCATGTTGGGTTGGAAAAAGTCAAGGTTCACATAAATGGGAACAAATTTTGGGATAAAAACGCCCTCCGTTCGGACTCAAAACCAAGACTTTGTGTCACTGGGGATGAATTTGGGGATAAAAATGCTCCAATTGGGTAGAAAATCAACGACGGACATCCATTAGGATGGATTTGTGATAAAAATGCCCCAATTGGGTGGAAAAGTCAGTGTTGGGTGGAAAAGTCAATGTTCAACATCAATGGGACAAATTTTGAGATAAAACGCCCCCGTTGGACCAAACCCCAAGATTTTGGTCAATGGGGATGAATTTTGGGATAAAAACGCTCCATTTGGGTGAAAAAGTAAACGTTGGATGTAAAAGTCAAAGTTGGAACTCAACAGGGATGAGTTTTGCGATAAAAGCGCTCCAATTGGACGGAAAATTCAACATTGGGTGGAAAAGCCAATATTGGACTTCAATGGGGACAAATTTTAGGATAAAAACGACCCCGTTGGACCAAACCCCTACATTTTGGTCAATGGGGAAGAATTTTGGGGTAAAAATGCTCCAATTGGGTAGAAAAGTCAAGGTTGGAAATCAACAAGGATGAATTTTGGGTAAAAAGGCCCAGTTGGGTGTGAAAGCCAATGTTGGGTGGAAAAGTCATAGTTCAATGTCAATGGGAAAAATTTTGGGATAAAAACGCTCGCTTTGGACCAAACCCCAAGATTTTGGTCAATGGGGAAGAATTTTGGGGTAAAAACTCCCTAATTGTATGGAAAAATCAATGTTGGACCTCAATGGGGATGAATTTGGGGTAAAAAGGCCCAGTTGGGTGGAAAAGGCAATGTTGGGTGGAAAAGTCAAGGTTCAACATCAATGGGACAAATTTTGGGATAAAAACGCCCCCGTTGGATCAAAAACCACGACTTTGGTC
>JAVTVJ010002694.1:0-11037 GCA_034509425.1 Eopsaltria australis
TCAATGGGGAAGAATTTTGGGGTAAAAACTCCCTAATTGTATGGGAAAGTCAATGTTGGACCTCAATGGGGATGAATTTGGGGTAAAAAGGCCCAGTTTGGTGGAAAAGCCAATGTTGGGTGGAAAAGTCAAGGTTCAACATCAATGGGACAAATTTTGGGATAAAAACGCCCCTTTTGGATCAAAACCCACGACTTTGGCCAATGGGGATGAATTTTAGGATAAAAATGCTCCAATTGGGTAGAAAGGTCAACGTTGGACATCAATGAGGATGGATTTGTGATAAAAATGCCCCAATTGGGTGGAAAAGTCAGTGTTGGGTGGAAAAGTCAATGTTCAACAACAATGGGACAAATTTTGGGATAAAAACGCCCCCGTTGGACTAAACCCCAAGACTTTGGTCAATGGGGATGAATTTTGGGATAAAAACGCTCCATTTGGGTGAAAAAGTCAACGCTCGATGGAAAAGTCAAGGTTGGATTTCAACAGGGATGAGTTTTGGGATAAAAGCGCTCCAATTGGACGGAAAATCCAACATATGGTGGAGAAGCCAATATTGGACCTCAATGGGGACAAACTTTGGGATAAAAACGCCCCCGTTGGACCAAACCCCAACATTATGGTCAATGGGGATGAATTTTGGGATAAAAACACCCCAATTGGACGGAAAAGTCAATGTTGGGAGAAAAAGTCAATGTTCAATGTCAATGAGTCAAATTTTGGGATAAAAACGCCCTCGTTGGTCCAAAACCCAACATTTTGGTCAATGGGGATGAATTTTTGGGATAAAAATGCTCCAATTTGATGGAAAAGTCAACATTGGGTGGAAAACTCAATATTGGACTTCAATAGGGAAAAATTTTGGGATAAAAATGCCCCCGTTGGACCAAACCCCAAGAGTTTGCTCAATGGGGACAAATTTTGGGATAAAAACGCCCCAGTTGGGTGAAAATGTCAACGCTGGATGGAAAAGTCAAGCTTGGATCTCAAAAGGGATGAGTTTTAAGATAAAAACGCTCCAATTGGATGGAAAAGTCAACGTTGGGTGAAAAAGTCAATATTGGATCTCAATGGGGAAAAATTTCGGGATAAAAACGCCCCCGTTGGGTTAAAACCCAACATTTTGGTCAATGGGAATGAATTTTGGGATAAAAATGCCCCAGTTTTGTGGAAAAGCCAATGTTGTGTGAAGAAGTCAAGATTCAACATCAATGGGACAATTTTTAGGATAAAAACCCCCCCGTTGGACCAAAACCCAACATTTTGGCAAATGGGGATGAATTTTTGGGATAAAAATGCTCCAATTGGATGGAAAAGTCAACGTTGGGTGGAAAACTCAATCTTGGACCTCAATGGGGACAAATTTCGGGATAAAAATGCCCCCACCCTACCAAAACCCAAATTTTGGTGAATGGGGATGAATTTTGGGATAAAAGCACCCCAATTGGGTGAAAAAGTCAACGTTGGATGGAAAAATCAAGGTTGGAACTCAACAGGGATGAGTTTTGGGATAAAAACGCTCCAATTGGACACAAAAGTCAATGTTGGGTGAAAAAGTCAATGTTGGACCTCAATGGGAGAAATTTTGGGATAAGAAACCCCCGTTAACCAAACCGTAAGATGTTTAGTATGGGGATGAATTTTTGGGATAAAAGTGCCCAATTGGGTGAAAAAGTCAACGTTTGGATGGAAAGTCAAAGGTTGGAACTCGACAGGATGAGTTTGGGATAAAACGCCCATTGGGTAGAAATCAAGTGACATCAACGAATGGATTTTGGAAGAAAAATGCCAGTTGGGTTGAAAAGCAACGTCGGCTCAGGGGGATGGATTTTTGGATAACGACACCAATTGGGTGGAAAAGTCAAGATTCAATCAATGGGAAAAATTTCGGGATAAGAAGCCCCGTTGGATCAAAAACCCAAGCACTTTGTCAACGAGGATGAATTTTGGGATAAAACGCTCTTGGACCCAAACCCAAGATTTTGGTCAATGGTAAAATTTTGGGGTTAAAACTCCCTAATTGTATGGAAAGTCTATGTTGGACCTCAATGGGGATGAATTTGGGGTAAAAAGGCCCAGTTGGGTGGAAAAGCCAATGTTGGGTGGAAAAGTCAAGGTTCAACATCAGTGGGACAAATTTTGGGATAAAAATGCCCCCGTTGGATCAAAACCCCACGACTTTGGTCAATGGGGATGAATTTTGGGATAAAAATGCTCCAATTGGGTAGAAAAGTCAACGTTGGGCATCAATGAGGATGGATTTGTGATAAAAATGCCCCAATTGGGTGGAAAAGTCAGTGTGGGGAGGAAAAGTCAAGATTCAACATCAATGGGAAAAATTTCGGGATAAGAACGCCCCCGTTGGACCAAACCCCAAGACTTTGGTCAACGAGGATGAATATTGGGATAAAAACGCTCCATTTGGGTGAAAAAGTCAACGCTCGATGGAAAAGTCAAGGTTGGATCTAAACAGGGATGAGTTTTGGGATAAAAACGCTTCAATGGAAAAGTCAACGTTGGGTGAAAAAGTCAATATTGGACTTCAATGGGGCCAAATTTCGGGATAAAAACGCCCCCGTTGGACCAAACCCCATCATTTTGGTCAGTGGGGATGAATTTTTGGGATAAAATGCCCAAGTTGTGTGGAAAAGCCAATGTTGGCTGAAGAAGTCAAGATTCAACATCAATGGGGAAGAATTTTGAGATAAAAACGCCCCCGTTGGACCAAAACCCAACATTTTGGCAAATGGGGATGAATTTTGGGATAAAAATGCTCCATCTGGATGGAAAAGTCAACGTTGGGTGGAAAACTCAATATTGGACCTCAATTGGGACCAATTTTGGGATAAAAATGCCCCCGTTGGACCAAAACCCAACATTTTGGTGAATGGGGATGAATTGTGGGATAAAAATGCTCCAATTGGATGGAAAAGTCAACGTTGGGAGGAAAACTCAATCTTGGACCTCAATGGGGACAAATTTTGGGATAAAAATGCCCCCGTTGGACCAAAACCCAACATTTTGGTGAATGGGGATGAATTTTGGGATTAAAGCACCCCAATTGGGTGACATAGTCAACGCTGGATTGAAAAGTCAAGCTTGGATCTCAACAGGGATGAGTTTTGGGATAAAAACAATCCAATTTGATGGAAAAGTCAACGTTGGGTGGAAAAGTCAATATTGGACCTCAATGGGGACAAATTTTGAGATAAAAACTCCCCCATACCACCAAAACCTAAGATTTTGGTCAATGGGGGTTAATCTTGGGATAAAAACACCCCAATTGGGTGAAAAAGTCAACGTTGGATGGAAAAGTCAAGGTTGGAACTCAACAGGGATGAGTTTTGGGATAAAAGCGCTCCAATTGGACGGAAAATCCAACATGCGGTGGAAAAGCTAATATTGGACCACAATGGGGACAAATTTTGGGATAAAAACGCCCTCGTTGGACCAAACCCCAACATTTTGGTCAATGGGGATGGATTTTTAGATAAAACACCCCCAATTGACGCACGGAAAAGCTCACCGTCGGGTGAAAAGTCAATGTTCAACGCCACCGGTCAAATTTTGGGATAAAACTTCCCTGTTGGTCCAAAACCAACATTCTGGCCAATGGGGATGAGAATTTTGGGATAAAAATGCTCCAATTGGACGGAAAAGCTACTACTAAGTGGAAAACCCACATTGACCTAATGGGGAAAAATTTTGGGGATAAAATGCCCCCGCTGGTCCAAAACCCAACATTCTGGTCAATGGGGATGAATTTTTGGGATAAAAATGCTCCAATTGGACGGAAAAGTCAACATTGGTTGGAAAACTCAATATTGGACTTCAATGGGGAAAAATTTTGGGATAAAAATGCCCCCGTGTGACCAAACCCCAAGACTTTGGTAAATGGGGAAGAATTTTGGGATAAAAACGCCCCAGTTGGGTGAAAAAGTCAAGGTTGGAACTCAACAGGGATGAATTTTGCGGAATAAGGCCCAGTTGGGTGGGAAAGCCAATGCTGGGTGGAAAAATCAATGTTAAATGTCAATGGGAAAAATTTCGGGATAAGAACGCTCCCGTTGGACAAAACCCCAAGACTTTGGTCAACGAGGATGAATTTCGGGATAAAAACGCTCCCTTTGGACCAACACCCAAGATTTTGGTCAATGGGGAAGAATTTTGGGGTAAAAACTCCCTAATTGTATGGAAAAGTCAATGTTGGACCTCAATGGGGATGAATTTGGGGTAAAAAGGCGCAGTTGGGTGGAAAAGCCAATGTTGGGTGGAAAAGTCAAGGTTCAACATCAATGGGACAAATTTTGGGATAAAAACGCCCCCGTTGGATCAAAACCCACGACTTTGGCCAATGGGATGAATTTTAGGATAAAAATGCTCCAATTGGGTAGAAAGGTCAACGTTGGGCATCAATGAGGATGGATTTGTGATAAAAATGCCCCAATTGGGTGGAAAAGTCCGTGTTGGGTGGAAAAGTCAATGTTCAACAACAATGGGACAAATTTTGGGATAAAAACGCCCCCGCTGGACCAAACCCCAAGACTTTGGTCAATGGGGATGAATTTTGGGATAAAAACGCTCCATTTGGGTGAAAAAGTCAACGTTGGATGGAAAAGTCAAGGTTGGATTTCAACAGGGATGAGTTTTGGGATAAAAGCGCTCCAATTGGACGGAAAATCCAACATATGGTGGAGAAGCCAATATTTGACCTCAATGGGGACAAACTTTGGGATAAAAACGCCCCCGTTGGACCAAACCCCAACATTATGGTCAATGGGGATGAATTTTGGGATAAAAACACCCCAATTGGACGGAAAAGTCAATGTTGGGAGAAAAAGTCAATGTTCAATGTCAATGAGTCAAATTTTGGGATAAAAACGCCCTCGTTGGTCAAAAACCCAACATTTTGGTCAATGGGGATGAATTTTTGGGATAAAAATGCTCCAATTGGATGGAAAAGTCAACATTGGGTGGAAAACTCAATATTAGACTTCAATAGGGAAAAATTTTGGGATAAAAATGCCCCCGTTGGACCAAACCCCAAGACTTTGGTAAATGGGGAAGAATTTTGGGATAAAAACGCCCCAGTTGGGTGAAAATGTCAACGCTGGATGGAAAAGTCAAGGTTGGATCTAAACAGGGATGAGTTTTGGGATAAAAACGCTTCAATGGAAAAGTCAACGTTGGGTGAAAAAGTCAATATTGGACTTCAATGGGGACAAATTTCGGGATAAAAACGCCCCCGTTGGACCAAACACCATCATTTTTGTCAGTGGGGATGAATTTTTGGGATAAAAATGCCCAAATTGTGTGGAAAAGCCAATGTTGGCTGAAGAAGTCAAGATTCAACATCAATGGGGAAGAATTTTGAGATAAAAACGCCCCCGTTGGACCAAAACCCAACATTTTGGCAAATGGGGATGAATTTGGGGAGAAAAATGCTCCATCTGGATGGAAAAGTCAACGTTGGGTGGAAAACTCAATATTGGACCTCAATTGGGACAAATTTTGGGATAAAAATGCCCCCGTTGGACCAAAACCCAACATTTTGGTCAATGGGGATGAATTTTTGGGATAAAAATGCTGCAATTGGATGGAAAAGTCAACGTTGAGTGGAAAACTCAATCTTGGACCTCAATGGGGACAAATTTTGGGATAAAAATGCCCCCGTTGGACCAAAACCCAACATTTTGGTGAATGGGGATGAATTGTGGGATAAAAATGCTCCAATTTGATGGAAAAGTCAACGTTGGGTGGAAAACTCAATCTTGGACCTCAATGGGGACAAATTTTGGGATAAAAATGCCCCCGTTGGACCAAAACCCAACATTTTGGTGAATGGGGATGAATTTTGGGATTAAAGCACCCCAATTGGGTGACATAGTCAACGCGGGATGGAAAAGTCAAGCTTGGATCTCAACAGGGATGAGTTTTGGGATAAAAACAATCCAATTTGATGGAAAAGTCAACGTTGGGTGGAAAAGTCAATATTGGACTTCAATGGGGACAAATTTTGGGATAAAAACTCTCCCATACCACCAAAACCCAAGATTTTTGTCAATGGGGGTTAATCTTGGGATAAAAACACCCCAATTGGGTGAAAAAGTCAACGTTGGATGGAAAAGTCAAGGTTGGAACTCAACAGGGATGAGTTTTGGGATAAAAGCGCTCCAATTGGACGGAAAATCCAACATGGGGTTGAAAAGCCAATATTGGACCTCAATGGGGACAAATTTTGGGATAAAAACGCCCTCGTTGGACCAAACCCCAAGATTTTGGTCAATGGGGATGGATTTTGGGATAAAAACACCCCAATTGGACGGAAAAGTCAATGTCGGGTGAAAAAGTCAATGTTCAATGTCAATGGGTCAAATTTTGGGATAAAAACGCCCTCGTTGGTCCAAAACCCAACATTCTGGTCAATGGGGATGAATTTTTGGGATAAAAATGCTCCAATTGGACGGAAAAGTCATCATTGGGTGGAAAACTCAATATTGGACTTCAATGGGGAAAAATTTTGGGATAAAAATGCCCCCGTTGGTCCAAAACCCAACATTCTGGTCAATGGGGATGAATTCTTGGGACAAAAATGCTCCAATTTGACGGAAAAGTCAACATTGGGTGGAAAACTCAATATTGGACTTCAATGGGGAAAAATTTTGGGATAAAAATGCCCCCGTTGGACCAAACCCCAAGACTTTGGTAAATGGGGAAGAATTTTGGGATAAAAACGCCCCAGTTGGTTGAAAAAGTCAAGGTTGGAACTCAACAGGGATGAATTTTGCGGAATAAGGCCCAGTTGGGTGGGAAAGCCAATGTTGGGTGGAAAAATCAATGTTAAATGTCAATGGGAAAAATTTCGGGATAAGAACGCCCCCGTTGGACCAAACCCCAAGACTTTGGTCAACGAGGATGAATTTTGGGATAAAAACGCTCCCTTTGGACCAAACCCCAAAATTTTGGTCAATGGGGAAGAATTTTGGGGTAAAAACTCCCTAATTGTATGGAAAAGTCAATGTTGGACCTCAATGGGGATGAATTTGGGGTAAAAAGGCCCAGTTGGGTGGAAAGCCAATGTTGGGTGGAAAAGTCAAGGTTCAACATCAATGGGACAAATTTTGGGATAAAAACGCCCCCGTTGGATCAAAACCCACGACTTTGGCCAATGGGGATGAATTTTAGGATAAAAATGCTCCAATTGGGTAGAAAGGTCAACGTTGGGCATCAATGAGGATGGATTTGTGATAAAAATGCCCCAATTGGGTGGAAAAGTCAGTGTTGGGAGGAAAAGTCAATGTTCAACAACAATGGGACAAATTTTGGGATAAAAACGCCCCCGTTGGACTAAACCCCAAGACTTTGGTCAATGGGGATGAATTTTGGGATAAAAACGCTCCATTTGGGTGAAAAAGTCAACGTTGGATGGAAAAGTCAAGGTTGGATTTCAACAGGGATGAGTTTTGGGATCAAAGCGCTCCAATTGGACGGAAAATCCAACATATGGTGGAGAAGCCAATATTGGACCTCAATGGGGACAAACTTTGGGATAAACACGCCCCCGTTGGACCAAACCCCAACATTATGGTCAATGGGGATGAATTTTGGGATAAAAACACCCCAATTGGACGGAAAAGTCAATGTTGGGAGAAAAAGTCAATGTTCAATGTCAATGAGTCAAATTTTGGGATAAAAACGCCCTCGTTGGTCAAAAACCCAACATTTTGGTCAATGGGGATGAATTTTTGGGATAAAAATGCTCCAATTGGATGGAAAAGTCAACATTGGGTGGAAAACTCAATATTGGACTTCAATAGGGAAAAATTTTGGGATAAAAATGCCCCCGTTGGACAAAACCCCAAGAGTTTGCTCAATGGGGACAAATTTTGGGATAAAAACGCCCCAGTTGGGTGAAAATGTCAAGGCTGGATGGAAAAGTCAAGGTTGGATCTCAAAAGGGATGAGTTTTAAGATAAAAACGCTCCAATTGGATGGAAAAGTCAACGTTGGGTGAAAAAGTCAATATTGGATCTCAATGGGGACAAATTTCGGGATAAAAACGCCCCCGTTGGGTTAAAACCCAACATTTTGGTCAATGGGAATGTATTTTGGGATAAAAATGCCCCAGTTTTGTGGAAAAGCCAATGTTGGGTGAAGAAGTCAAGATTCAACATCAATGGGACAATTTTTGGGATAAAAACGCCCCCGTTGGACCAAAACCCAACATTTTGGCAAATGGGGATGAATTTTTGGGATAAAAATGCTCCAATTGGACGGAAAAGTCAACATTGGGTGGAAAACTCAATATTGGACCTCAATGGGGAAAAATTTCGGGATAAAAATGCCCCCGTTGGACCAAAACCCAAATTTTGGTGAATGGGGATGAATTTTGGGATAAAAGCACCCCAATTGGGTGAAAAAGTCAACGTTGGATGGAAAAATCAAGGTTGGAACTCAACAGGGATGAGTTTTTGGATAAAAACGCTCCAATTGGACAAAAAAGTCAATGTTGGGTGAAAAAGTCAATGTTGGACCTCAATGGGGAGAAATTTTGGGATAAAAACACCCCCGTTAAACCAAACCGTAAGAGTTTCGTCAATGGGGATGAATTTTTGGGATAAAAACGTCCCAATTGGGTGAAAAAGTCAACGTTGGATGGAAAAGTCAAGGTTGGAACTCGACAGGGATGAGTTTTGGGATAAAAACGCCCCAATTGGATAGAAAAGTCAACGTCGGACATCAACGAGGATGGATTTGGAATAAAAATGCCCAGTTGGGTGGAAAAGCCAACGCTGGGCCTCAAGGGGGATGGATTTTTGGATAAAAACACCCAGTTGGGTGGAAAAGTCAAGATTCAAACTTCAATAGGACAAATTTCGGGATAAAAACGCTCCCTTTGGACCAAACCCCAAGATTTTGGTCAATAGGTAAGAATTTTGGGGTTAAAACTCCCTAATTGTATGGAAAAGTCAATGTTGGACCTCAATGGGGATGAATTTGGGGTAAAAAGGCCCAGTTGGGTGGAAAAGCCAATGTTGGGTGGAAAAGTCAAGGTTCAACATCAATGGGACAAATTTTGGGATAAAAACGCCCCGGTTGGATCAAAACCCACGACTTTGGCCAATGGGGATGAATTTGGGATAAAAATGCTCCAATTGGGTAGAAAAGTCAACGTTGGGCATCAATGAGGATGGATTTGTGATAAAAATGCCCCAATTGGGCGGAAAAGTCAGTGTTGGGTGGAAAAGTCAATGTTCAATATCAATGGGACAAATTTTGGGATAAAAACGCCCCCGTTGGACCAAACCCCAAGATTTTGGTCAATGGGGATGAATTTTGGGATAAAAACGCTCCATTTGGGTGAAAAAGTCAACGCTCGATGGAAAAGTCAAGGTTGGATCTAAACAGGGATGAGTTTTGGGATAAAAACGCTTCAATGGAAAAGTCAACGTTGGGTGAAAAAGTCAATATTGGACTTCAATGGGGACAAATTTCGGGATAAAAACGCCCCCGTTGGACCAAACCCCATCATTTTTGTCAGTGGGGATGAATTTTTGGGATAAAAATGCCCAAATTGTGTGGAAAAGCCAATGTTGGCTGAAGAAGTCAAGATTCAACATCAATGGGGAAGAATTTTGAGATAAAAACGCCCCCGTTGGACCAAAACCCAACATTTTGGCAAATGGGGATGAATTTTGGGATAAAAATGCTCCAATTGGATGGAAAAGTCAACGTTGGGTGGAAAACTCAATATTGGACCTCAATTGGGACAAATTTTGGGATAAAAATGCCCCCGTTGGACCAAAACCCAACATTTTGGTCGAATGGGGATGAATTGTGGGATAAAAATGCTGCAATTGGATGGAAAAGTCAACGTTGGGTGGAAAACTCAATATTGGACCTCAATTGGGACAAATTTTGGGATAAAAATGCCCCCGTTGGACCAAAACCCAACATTTTGGTGAATGTGGATGAATTTTGGGATTAAAGCACCCCAATTGGGTGACATAGTCAACGCTGGATTGAAAAGTCAAGCTTGGATCTCAACAGGGATGAGTTTTGGGATAAAAACAATCCAATTTGATGGAAAAGTCAACGTTGGGTGGAAAAGTCAATATTGGACCTCAATGGGGACAAATTTTGGGATAAAAACTCCCCCATACCACCAAAACCAAGATTTTGGTCAATGGGGGTTAATCTTGGGATAAAAACACCCCAATTGGGTGAAAAAGTCAACGTTGGATGGAAAAGTCAAGGTTGGAACTCAACAGGGATGAGTTTTGGGATAAAAGCGCTCCAATTGGACGGAAAATCCAACATGGGTTGGAAAAGCTAATATTGGACCGCAATGGGGACAAATTTTGGGATAAAAACGCCCTCGTTGGACCAAACCCCAACATTTTGGTCAATGGGGATGGATTTTGGGATAAAAACACCCCAATTGGACGGAAAAGTCAATGTCGGGTGAAAAAGTCAATGTTCAACGTCAATGGGTCAAATTTTGGGATAAAAACGCCCTCGTTGGTCCAAAACCCAACATTCTGGTCAATGGGGATGAATTTTTGGGATAAAAATGCTCCAATTGGACGGAAAAGTCATCATTGGGTGGAAAACTCAATATTGGACTTCAATGGGGAAAAATTTTGAGATAAAAATGCCCCAGTTGGACCAAAACCCAACATTCTGGTCAATGGGGATGAATTCTTGGGACAAAAATGCTCCAATTGGACGGAAAAGTCAACATTGGGTGGAAAACTCAATATTGGACTTCAATAGGGAAAAATTTTGGGATAAAAATGCCCTCGTTGGACCAAACCCCAAGACTTTGGTAAATGGGGAAGAATTTTGGGATAAAAACGCCCCAGTTGGGTGAAAAAGTCAAGGTTGGAACTCAACAGGGATGAATTTTGCGGAATAAGGCCCAGTTGGGTGGGAAAGCCAATGTTGGGTGGAAAAATCTATGTTAAATGTCAATGGGAAAAATTTCGGGATAAGAACGCCCCCGTTGGACCAAACCCCAAGACTTTGGTCAATGGG
>JAVTVJ010002695.1:0-27499 GCA_034509425.1 Eopsaltria australis
GGGAAGGGAAGGGAAGGGAAGGGAAGGGAAGGGAAGGGAAGGGAAGGGAAGGAAAGGAAAGGAAAAAGGAAAGGAAAGGAAGAAAGGAAAGGAAAGGAAAGGAAAGGAAAGGAAAGGAAAGGAAAGGAAAGGAAAGGAAAGGAAAGGAAAGGAAAGGAAAGGAAAGGAAAGGAAAGGAAAGGAAAGGAAAGGAAAGGAAAGGAAAGGAAAGGAAAGGAAAGGAGGAAAACAGAGGAGAAATTGGGAGAATACAGGGGGAAAAATGGAAAGGGAGGAAAGGGGGAAAGAAGGGGGAAAGGGGAGGGGGGAAAAGGGAAAAAGGATGGGAAGAAAAAAAGGGGCAAGGAAGGGAAGACAGGGGAAACCAGGAAAACAACGGGAGGAACAAGAGAGGGAAAGGGGGGAGAAAGGGGGAGAAAAAGGAGAAAAAAGGGACAGAAAAGAAAAAAGAGGGAAGAAGGGAGGAATAGGGGGAAATGGGAATAAAAAGGGGAAAAGGGGGGGAAAGGGGAAAAAGAAGGGAAGAAGGGAAAAAATGGGGTGGAAAAAGAAGGGAAAAAAAGGGGTAAAAAGGGGAAAAAAGGGGAAAAAGGGGGAAAAAAAGGAAAAGGGGGGGGAAGGGGGGAAAAGGGGGAAAAAATGGGGAAAAAAGGGGGAAAAAAGGAGGAAAAAAGGGGGAAAAAAAGGAGGGGAAAAAAGGGGGGAAAAAAGGGGAAAAAGGGGGGAAAAAAAGGGGAAGGAAAAGGGGAAGGAAAAGGGGAAGGAAAAAAGGGGAAAAAAAGGGGAAAAAAGGAGGGAAAAAAGGGGGGAAAAAAGGGGGGGAAAAAGGGGGGGGAAAGGGGGGAAAAAGGGGACGAAAAAGGGAAAAAGGGGGGAAGAAGGGGGAAAAAGGGGGGAAAAGAGGAGAGAGGGAAAAAAGGAGGGGGAAAAGGGGAAAAAATAGGGGAAGAAAAAGGGGAAAAAGAAGGGGAAAAAAAGGGGGAAAAGAAGGGGGAAAAAGGGGGAAAATAGGGGAAAAAAAGGGGGAAAAAATGGGGAAAAAATGGGGAAAAAAGGGGAAAAAAAGGGGGAAAAAGGGGAAAAAAGGGGGAAAATAGGGGAGGGAAAAGGGTGGAAAAAAAGGGGGAAAAGGGAATGGGAAGGGCTGACCTCGTTGCGGGAGCGCAGCACGATGAGGTCGCTGACCTTCCCGAAGGGCTGCACGAGCTTCTTGATGTCCTGGTCGGAGAATCCGTCGTCGGGAAGGTCGGAGATCTGCAGCACCGTCCCACAGCTCAGCAGCTCCTCCCTCAGCAGCTGGAAAACACCCAGAGAATTCCCGGAATTCCCGCTCCCAGCAGGGGCCAGGCCCGGCGGGAAGGGCGGGGCAAGATGGGATTGGGGGAATTGTGGGATCAATCGGCGTCGATTGCAGCTGGAATTCCAGAATTCCAGGATGTTTCCATCCTTGAAATGTCCAAGGAAAGGTTGGATGGGGTTTGGATAAACATGGGAATTGTGGGATAAATCAGCTTCAATTCCAGCTGGAATTCCAGAATTCCAGGGATTTTCCATCCCTGAAATGTCCAAGGAAAGGTTGGATTGGGATTGGAGAAATCCAGGATTTAAGGTCTCTCCCACATGGAATTCCAGGATTTTCCATCCCTGGATGTGTCCAAGGAAAGGCTGGATTTGGATTAGTAAAACCTAAGATTTAAGGTCTCTCCCTTATGGAATTCCAGAATTCCAGGGATTTTCCATCCCTGAAATGTCCAAGGAAAGGTTGGATTGGGATTGGGGAAATCTAAGATTTAAGGTTTTCTCCATTATGGAATTCCAGAATTTTCCATCCCTGGATGTGTCCAAGGAAAGGCTGGATTTGGATTAGAAAAATTTAGGATTTAAGGTCTCTCCCTTATGGAATTCCAGAATTCCAGGATTTTCCATCCCTGAAATGTCCAAGGAAAGGTTGGATTGGGATTGGAGAAATCCCAATCCCAGATTTAAGGTCTATCCCATATGGAATTCCAGAATTCCAGGATTTTCCATCCCTGAATGTGTCTAAGGAAAAACTGGATTTGGATTAGAAAAATTTAGGATTTAAGGTCTCTCCCTTATGGAATTCCAGAATTCCAGGATTTTCTATCCCTGGATGTGTCCAAGGAAAGGTTGGATGGGGTTTGGATAAACATGGGAATTGTGGGATAAATCGGCTTTAATTCCAGATGGAATTCCAAATTTTCCATCCCTGAAATGTCCAAGGAAAGGTTGGATTGGGATGGGAGAAATCCCAATCCCAATCCCAGATTTAAGGTCTCTCCCATATGGAATTCCAGAATTCCAGGGTTTTCCATCCCTGGAAGTGTCCAAGGAAAGGTTTGGAGCACCCTGGGATTGTGGAAAGCTTGGAATAAACGATCCTTAAGGTCTTTCCCATCTGGAATTCTGTAATTCCAGGATTTTCCATCCCTGGAAGTGTCCAAGGAAAGGCTGGATTGGGATTGGGATTAAAAACCTGGGATTGTGGGAATTGTGGAATAAATGATCCTTAAGGTCTTTTCCATGTGGAATTCCACAATTCCAGGATTTTTTTTGTCCAAGGAAAGGTTTGGATTGGGATGGGAGCAACCTGGGAATCGTGGAAGGTTTGGAATCAATCTTTAGGCTCTCTCCCAGATGAAATTCCATAATTCCAGGATTTTCCATCCAAGAAAAGACTGGATTGGGATTGGGATCGGAAAAACCTGGGATTTAAGGCCTCTCCCACCTGGAATTCCACAATTCCAGCACCCCCACCCCCACCCTGGCACAGAATTACCCGGAAAACCCCCCCCAAATCCCAAAAATCCCGGGAATTCCGGGAACTCACCCTGTTGTAGGATGCGGGCTGAGCTTTCCCATCGCCCTCCTCCTCCTCTTCCCGCTCTTTTTTCGGGATGGATCCCTCAGAATCCAGGGAAGAAGAGCTGGGCCCTGCTCCATCTTTCCGGGAAGTTTTGGGAATGTTTTTCAGGGGTCTCTTGGAATTCCCGGCGGTTCTGGTGGAAATCCCGTGGGATTTTCCGGAGCTCAGCGATTCCTCGACGGCCGCTTGGAGGGATTTGTGCTTCCGGAACTCGGCCAAAAATCCAGGTCCTAAAGTTTTCATCACGGCTTCCAGAGCGGCTTTCCTGTCTGGGATGGGAAAATGGGAATTTTGGGGGTTTTTGGGAATTTTTGGGAATTTTTTTGGAGTTTTTTTGGGATTTTTTGGGGACTTTTTGGAATTTTTGGGGGATTTTTAGGGGAATTTTTGGGGATTTTTAAAAAATTTTTGGGGGATTTTTTTTGGGATTTTTTCAGGGATTTTTTTGGGGGATTTCTGGGAATTTTTGGGGAATTTTTTGAGGACTTTTTATAGTTTTTGGGAATTTTGGGGAATTTTGGGGGGATTTCTTGGGGGATTTTTCGATTTTGGGGATTTTTCTGGGATTTTGGGATTTTTTGGGATTTTTGGGATTTTTGGAATTTTGGGGTTTTTTTGGGATTTTTTTGGGAAATTTTTGTGGATTTTTTTTAATTTTTGGGGATTTTTTTTTAATTTTTGGGGATTTTTTTGGGGAATTTTGGGGGTTTTTTGGGGATTTTTCTGGGATTTTTTTGAGGGATTATTTGGAATTTTTGGGCTTTTTTGGGGTTTTTTTGGGGAATTTTTGGGGAATTTTTGGGGAATTTTTGGGGAATTTTTGGGGAATTTTTTGGAATTTTTTTAAAATTTTTGGGGATTTTTTTGGAATTTTTGGCGATTTTTTGGGGGAATTTTTAGGGATTTTGCTCCTCTCTCTCAGCCCAGGTCAGGAAAAAAAATGTGAAATTGTGGGGAGTTTTTGGGGGATTTTTTCAGGATTTTTGGGGGATTTTTTGAGGGATTTTTGGGGAATTTTATGGGATTTTTTTGGGAATTTTTTGGGGATGTTTTTGGGAATTTTTTGGGGTTTTTTGGGGGGATTTTTTTGGAATTTTTGGGGATTTTTTTGGGGATTTTTTTTTAATTTTGCTCCTCTCTCAGCCAAGCTCAGGGAAAAAAATGGGAATTGTGGGGAGTTTTTGGGGATTTTTTGGGAATTTTGGTTTTATTTTTCTGGAATTTTTTAGGAATTTTGGGGGATTTTTTTGGGGAATTTTTTGGGAATTTTTTGGGACCTGCTTCTCTCTCAGCCCAGCTCGGGAAAAAATGGGAATGGAATTTCCTTTGGAGCTAAAAATCTCTTGGAATTCCTGGATTTCTATCCCTAAAAAAGTCCTGGAAGCACAAAACCAATGGAGCTTGGGCTGGAAAAATCCAGGAATTCCACACTCAGCATTCCCAAAATTCTGATTTCTGGAACAGAATTGTCTTGAGAGCTTAAAAAATCTCTTGGGAATCTGATTTCTTGGATTTCTATCCCTAAAAACCTGTCAAAAAAAGTCCTGGAAGCACAAAAAAAATAGAGCTTGGGCTGGAAAAATCCAGGAATTCCACACTCAGCATTCCCAGGAAAATCTGGGAATTCCACACTCAGCATTCCCAAAATCCCTGGAAATCCTGACCGGGAATGGCATTACCTTTGGAGCTAAAAAAAAAAACCTCTAAAAATTCCAATTTCTTGGATTTCTATCCCTAAAAAACCTCTCCAAAAAAAAGTCCTGGAAGCACAAAACCAACGGAGCTTAGGCTGGGAAACTTCGGGAATTCCACACTCAGCATTCCCAAAATCCCTGGGAATGCCGGAATTACCTTCGGAGCGGCTGGCCCTGCGCGCCAAGCGCTCGGAGCTGTCGGATCTGCGCGGCCTCGGGCTGGCTCTCAGCGCGTTCCGGGATCTCTGCGGGGACCGGGAGCGGTGCCGGGGGCTGAGCCTTCGGATGTGCCGGGGGCTGCGGCTCCGGGGCCTCCGGAATCGGCCGGGGCTGCGGGATCGGGAGCGGTAGCGGCGCACGGAGGAGCTCCCGGAGCCTCCGGAGCCTCCGGAGCTGCCGGGCCGGGAGCGGCGCCGCCCGGGGCTGGAGGAGCTGCAGCGGTGCCGGGGAGTGCGGTTCTCCTTGCGCTCCCCGCCATTCCTGAGGGGGAAAACGGGGATTTGGGAATGAGGGGGAAATCCTGGGAATGCTTGGAGTGTCTGAAGGGGCTCCGGGAGAGCTGGAGAGGGATTGGGGACAAGGCCTGGAGGGACAGGACACAGGGAATGGCTTCCCACTGGGAAAGGGGAGATTGGGCTGGGATCTTGGCAAGGAATTGCTGTGTGGGAGGGTGGGGAGGGGCTGGGCTGGAATTCCCAGCTTTGCTGTGGCTGCCCCTGGATCCCTGGCAGTGCCCAAGGCCAGGCTGGATCCAGCTGGGACAGTGGGAGGTGTCCCTGCCCATGGATGGAGCGGGAATTGTTGGGATTTAAGGGTTTTCCCAACTCAAAGCATTCCAGGGTTTTGGAGCCCTTTCAGGTCTGGGAGAGCTGGGAATGTTCCCCTGGAGAAGGGAAGAATCCAGGGAATGCTCAGAGTGCCTAAAGGGGCTCCTGGAGAGCTGGAGAGGGAAAAAGGGGGGAGAAGGAGGAAAAAGTGGGGGGGAAAAAAGAGGGAAAAAAGGAAAGAAAAAGGAAAAAAGGAGAAAAAAGGGGGGGAAAGAGGGGGGAAAAGGGGAAAAATAGGGAAAAAAGGGGAAAAAGGGGGAAAAATAAGGAAAAAAGGGGGGGAAAAGGGCAGAAAAAAGGGAGAAAAAGGGGGGAAAAAGGGGAAAAAAAGGGGAAAAAAAGGGGAAAAAAAGGGGAAAAAAAGGGGAAAAAAAGGGGAAAAAAAGGGGAAAAAAAGGGGAAAAAAAGGGGAAAAAGGGAAAAGGGGAGGGAAGGAGGAAAGGGGGAGAAAAGGAGGGAAAAAGGAAAAAAGAGGGGGAAAAGGGGGCAGGAATTTCCAATTCCCAAAGAAATCCTGGCCACCCATCCAGGATTGACCTTCCCAGGAAATCTGGGGAACTCATCCACAGGAAAATCTGGATAAAAACGGGATAAAGATCGGTGGGATTTGAGGTTTTTTCCCGACCCAAAGCAGCCGGGAATTCCCTGGAATTTTTTTTTTTGGAGGGAAAAAAAAATCCCGCAAAAACCTCACGAGATTTTATTAAAAAAACTAAAATCAGGGGGATAATTTGTCCTAATGAATTAATTAATTAATTAATTAATGGGTAATTAAGGGAAGGAGCGAATAGCACAAGGTACCTGTTGGAGGAGTGAGCCTCAGGATTCCACTCGGGATACCTGGAAAAACGGGAAAAGCGTCAGCGGAAAAGGCGGAATTCCCACCCCGAATGGGATTGTTCCCGCTGAAAATTCCCGGTTTGGGACTGGTGCTTGTCCGAGGGGAGGCTGGATGGGAACTGGGGAAAACTGGGATTGGGAAAGGTGGGGATGGATGGGAACTGTTGGGATTTATTGGGATTTATTGGGATTTATTGGGATTTAAGGTCCCTCCCAGTGTTCCAGGATTCCCAGTGGATTCTTAAATGGATTCCCAGGGAATTCCCAATGGATTCCCCGGCAGATCCCAGAGGATTCCCAGAGGATTCCCACAGGATTCCCAGCAAATCCCCAGCAGTTCCCCAGTGGATCCCAAATGGATCCCTGCGGGTCCCAGTGGATTCCCAACAGATCCCAGCAAATTCCCAGTGAGCTCTCAGTGGATCCCAACAGATTCCCAATGGATTCCCAGGGAATTCCTAAGAGATCCCAATGGATTCCCAGTGGATCCCAACAGACTCCCAATGAATTCCCAGGGAATTCCTAAGAGATCCCAATGGATTCCTGGTGGGTTCCCAATGGATCCCAACAGGTTCCCACTGGATTCCCATAGGATTCCTAGCGGGTCCCAGTGGATTCCCAGTAATTCCCATCAGATCCCAACTGATTCCTGGTGGATTCCCAACAGACTCCCAATGAATTCCCAGAGAATTCCTAAGAAATCCCAATGGATTCCCGGTGGGTTCCCAATGGATCCCAACAGCTTCCCACTGGATTCCCAGCTGATCCCATCATATCCCAATGTATTCCCAGTGGATCCCAACAGGCTCCCAATTAATTCCCAGGGAATTCCTAACAGATCCCAATGGATTCCCAGTTGATCCCCGATGGATCCCAACAGATTTCCACTGGATTCCCAGCCGATCCCATTGGATTCCGATCAGATCCCAATGGTTTCCCAGTGGATTCCCAGCCGATCCCAGCAGATCCCCAATGATTCCCGCCCGATCCCACTGGATTCCCATCAGATCCCATTGCAATCTCATCAGATCCCATCGGAACCCATTGGATTCCCATCAGATCCCACTGGATTCCCATTGGATTCCCATTGTATCCCCATCAGATCCCACTGGAATCCCACCAGATCCCCAAAGATTCCCACCAGATCCCACTGAAATCTCATCAGATTCCACTGGATTCCCATCAGATCGCATCAAATTCCCATCAGATTCCGTCAGATTCCCATCAGGTCCCATTGGAATCCCACCAGATCCCACTGGATTCTCATCAGATCCCATTGGAATCTCATCAGATTCCACTGGAATCCCATCAGATCCTGTCAAATTCCCACCAGATCCCACTGGATTCTCATCAGATCCCATTGGAATCTCATCAGATCCCACTGGAATCCCACCAGATCCCATCGGATCCCCATCCGATCCCGTCGGATCCCTTACTGTTGGCGCAGTTTCCGGCAGCTCTCCAGGTGCGCGGGGTTGTTCTGGTGCAGGATCCAATCCTGAGGGGACAACAAACACCGGGAAAAGCGGGATCAGGGCAGGAGAAACCCCGGGATCGACCCGATCCCAAGGGATCCACTCGTGTTTTCCGTCTTCCAGCCCTTTTTTACCTTGGAAAAATCCAAATTTCCACGGAAACGAAGAAATTGGAATGTTAATTACCCACAAAAATCGCCATTAATTAATCAATTAATTAATCAATCAATCAATCAACCCATCGATCAATCATGGGACGCTGCTCCAAGAAAATCAGGATTGAAGGGAATAAATCCAGGATTTTTCGGCACATTCCATGGAAGATCCCAAACTGTGGCACCTCCACGTCCAAGCCCAGAATTTCCGTGCCCGGAATTCCGGGAATTCCAGAGCCTTGGGATTGTTTTCCCGCTCGTTTAGCGGATAAAAACCTGATAAAAAAATCGGATTTAATTCCATGAAAAAAGTTCCTAAATTCAGGAATTTATTGGGAATTTATTGGGAATTTATTGGGAATTTACTGGGAGTTTAACGGGGAATTTAATGGGAATTTAACTGGGAATTTATTGGGAATGTACTGGGAATTTACTGAAAATTTAATCGGGAATTTATTGGGAATTTAATGGGAATTTAATTGGGAATTTATCAGGAATTGATCGGGAATTGACTGGGAATTTGCTGGGCATTTAACTGGGAATTCACTGGGAATTTAACTGGGAATTTACTGGGAATTCACTCGAAATTTATTGGGAATTGAGTGGGAGTTTATTGGGAATTTACTGGGAATTTATTGGGAATTCATGATTCTCGGAAAATCCTTGGAAAAAAAAATCACATTCCAGCTGCTCTTCCAGCACAAAATCCAATAAAATGTGGGATAATTGATAAAAAATACGGGATAATTGATATAAAATATGGAATAATGGATATAAAATACGGGATAATTTCTATAAAATGTGGAATAATTGATAGAAAATATGGGATAATTGATAGGAAATAGGGAATATGGATCTGGAAATTCGGGATGATGGAGTAATTCCCAACGAGGATAAAGCAGCAATTCCAAGGTTTCCCCTAATTCCAGGCCATCCCTAAAAAAAATCCCATTCCTACGGATCCTGATTTATCTGGGATTGAATTAAACCACGATAAAGCAAAGCTGGTCCAAGGAAAACTTGGGAATGAAAAGGGAATTTGGCTCCCAGAACTCCAATTTTGAGGTTCCAGAGGGAATTTGGCTCCCAGAATTCCAATCCCACAGTGCCAAGGAGGGGTTTTGGCTCCCAAATCCCTCCGGCTGGTGATCCAGTATTTTTGGGAATTTTGTTCTCCTCTTCGAGTCTTCTCCAGCCAAAACCCTCTGGATTTCTGGATTTTCCCTCCTTTTCCCTTCATTCCTGGCCATTCCCACTCTTTGGGAACATTCCACTGTCCATAAAACCATGGAATGCTTAGGTTGGAACCTTGGGATGATCCCAATATTCCAGCTGGCTCCAACCCGGCCCTGGCCATTCCAGGGATGGGATATCCATGATTTTTCCAGGGATCCAAAGAAAAAACCCTTCCCTTAAAAACACCGGATCCATTCCCAACAAATCCCGGTGAGTTGAAAAACTTCTATCCCAACTTTTCCACTCCCGCCTTCCCTAATCCCATCCCAACCCCCAGGAAATCCCGGAAGCAGAAGCTGATGGAACAAAACGTCCAGTCAAGGAATTCCGAGTGAAATTCTCCAGGAAAACCAGCAAATCCCAAAGATTTCATGGATTCGAGGCCCAAGGAGGCGTCGCCACCAATTTTGAAGAGATTTAGGAAAAAAAGGTGGATAAAAAATAAGGATAAATCCCATTCCTTGCGCTGGGAATGTTCCAAATCCGCTTCATACCGGATTGAGGAGGGAGGAATCCCTGTTATCCCAAGAAATCCTGAACGTGAGGCGTCTGGAATCCCGCAAATCCCAATTTTTTTTATTCCGTCGCACGATTCCGAGCGGAAAACGGAGCCGCTCCGTGGAATATCCATAAAATCCTTCCGGATATTGAAGATTTGGGAAATTCGGATTGAAAGGGATCCGACTCCGCCTATCCCAGAGAAGAATCGGGAATTTTTTCCTAAAAAACCATCCAGGACACAAGGATTTACGGGAATACCTGGCCCAAGCACCGATTTTTGCCTCAAATCCTGATTTTAATGCCCAAAATTCCACCTCGGAGCGGCTGCGCCTCCTCACGGCCAACCCTGAGAATGCCACAGGAATATTCCCAACATTCCCGGAATTCCCGAGGCTGGAAAATCCCAACCTCTCACTCACCGCATCCCTTCCTACCCGGCATAAAAACGAGGCCAAATCCGTCAAATTCCAGCGCTGCCCCACCCCCACCTTTCCTGGACGTCTCCACGAACTTCCACCGTTTTTTTCCCACAAATTCCCAATATTTTGGACCTTCCTGCTTCAAAGTTTCCAATGATCCATTTTCCACAAAAAACTCCGGATGCGGGTGGGAAATACCAAATTTTGGGACTTCTGAACCAAAAAAACCCCTTCAAATGCATCAAAAATGTGGAAAAACTACTTTTTGGGAGGGGATTTTTTCCAGGGAAAATTCAGCTTCCGGAGTTTTGGAACGGCTGAGTTGGAGGGATGATGTTTGGATTGATATCCCACATCCAGGTGGGAATCTCTGGGTTTCGTATTCCAACGGCTGGAATTTGCTGGAATTCTCTTCCCATGGATAACACGGCACGGTCGGATCTGGGATGAGTCAATCCAAGAGTGGATGAAAGGGAACTCATCGCTGGAATTTTGTTCCCAGGGGCTTCAAAGTGTGGGATTAAGAAAGAGAAGGTTTTGGTTTTCGTCGTTTTGGGCGTCTTCGTCTTCATCCGATGTCGGTTCCCGTTATCCCGCAACCATGGAATGGGTTAGGTTGGAAAAGACCTCAAATCCCAACAATTCCAGCCCCGACACCTCCCACTGTCCCAGGTGGATCCAACCTGGCCTTGGACACTCCCGGGGATCCAGGGGCAGCCACAGCAAAGCTGGGAATTCCAGCCCAGCCCCTCCCCACCCTCCCACACAGCAATTCCTTCCCAAATCCCAGCCCAATCTCCCCTTTCCCAGTGGGAAGCCATTCCCTGTGTCCTGTCCCTCCAGGCCTTGTCCCCAGTCCCTCTCCAGCTCTCCTGGAGCCCCTTTGGGGACTCTGAGCATTCCCTGGATTTTTCCCTTCTCCAAGTGAACATTCCCAGCTCTCCCAGTCTGGCTGCAGCCCTGGAACATCTCCAGAACCTCCTCTGGATTTGCTCCAGCAGATCCACGTCCTCCTGACGTTGTCCCAAAGCCGGAGCAGCTCCGCAGGTGGGGCCTCACCTGAGTGGGGCAGAATTCCCACTTTTCCTGCTTCCATCCCGTGGGATGAGCCCAGGGCACCGGGATCTGTCTGGGACTTTCGGAGCTTCTCATTCACAACACCCCAAGTCCTTCTCCCAGTGCTGCTCCAAGAATTCCATCCCATCTGGGATCTGGGATTTGTCCCCAGCTGGGAGCTCCTGCTCCTGGCCTTGTTGAGCTCCATGGGGTTGGGATGGTCCCAGCTTCTCCAGGATGTCCAGGTGACGCCGTCCCGTCCCTCCGGGTGTCACCTTCACTGTGCCAAGGGTGACCGACCCCGGTGTCCTCGTCACCAACGGAGACGTTGAACGGCGCCGCTCCCAATCCCAACCCCAATGTCACCCGTCCCACCTGGACACGGAGCTGGTGACAACTCCAAGTGCCACCATCCAGCCCCTTCCTCCTGCTCCATCCATGAACTCCTGGCCGGGGACAGCGACGCCACGTGGGACAGCGTCAGATGTCCGAAGTCCTTGGGAATCACCGGGAATCACCCGGAATTACCATATCTGGTGGCTCTTCCAACCTGAGGTCCCATCCAGCTCTCCCAGAACGGGACAGGGAATGGCTGGGAAGACAAACCTTGCATGTCCAGGTCATCTCCAACCACCCAAAACCAACTGGATTCGTGGAATTGCAGAGCCGGAATGGAGAGGAATTCCTTGTTCTCTGGGATTCATGGATACACCGGATGGACTTTCTTCATCAAAGCTTTATTTTTGGGATAGAAACTCCCAAATTCTTCTGGTTCTTCTGCACCAGGGCTGGTCCTGTGAGGTCTCCCCGGGAGACGAACACCAAACACTTCCCAAAGGAAGAGAATCCAGGCCAGAGCCTTCGGGAAGCTGCAGTCGGATCGGGATTCCTGGGAACACATCCCATCCTGGTGCCACCAGGACAGGATCTCACAACCTTTAACCCACCCCAAAACCCTCAGCCAGAGCTGATTTGACAACGAGGCCTTTTAGTAACAAAATTCCCTTTGTTTTCCCCGTAAACGAGCGAAGAATTCCCACCTAAATTCCTATTTTTCCGAATTTTCCACATTTCTCCCAATTTTTTCCCTTTATTAACACCCTCCCACATTTATTTCACAGTACAATTTCACCCATTTTTAATTTAAATCTTCCTCCTCATCCCACTTCCATCTCCCTGACCCTCAGCACCCCCTGGAAAAAAGGGTTGGGAATTTCCGTTTGTTTTTCCCCATTTTCAGTCGGATTTTTAACTCACAGCACAAACAGAGCCTAAAACCTCCAGGATTTTGCCAAATCACAAAAATCCCTCCCCCCACGGCCTTCTCCACCCTTTGATTTTAAACAAATTAAATCATTATTAATAAATTATTCCATTATTTTTACGTCGTATTTTGGACAGATCAAACCTTAGTGTTTCCCAGCTTCCCAGACATTTCTGATCTCCCAACATCCACCATTTTCTCCCTTTATTTTTTCCCCTCAAAGCCAGGACTGCGATTTCCCCCGAGGCCGAGAGCCCGGCGGGATGAACGGATGCCGATCTCCGGAATATTCAGCGTCGTCGGATTTCGGAAAGATGGAATTTTGGGTTCTAAATGGGCTCTTCTGTTCTCAGGGCAGAGTTTGGAGGAGGAGGAGGAGGAGGAGGAGAAGGGGGATGAAAACACACACGGACATCTCACCCGCCCCAGGACATGATTCGAGTCCCCCAAACACAGCATGAATATTTCATATTTCACTCCACTGCTCCGGGTTTGTTTTGTTGTTCGAAACCCGCTGCAAAGCCAGAAATCATTTTAATATTAAAAAAATAATTAATTAATCAACGCGTAAAGCAACTCTGAGAAGCAACTGGGAGCAGAACACGCCATTACAGTAATTTCTACCACCAACACTCAAAACTTTTGGTGACCAGCACCCCAATCCAAAGAATTCACGGGAAAAGGTGCCGAGGACACACCCGCGCGCGGGGAATAATCTGGGAAAGCCACTCACCTTCATATGAGTGCATTCAAGGTTACACAGAGAACACAAATGTGGGAATATTCGCGGCGACGTGGCATAGTAGTCGTTCATCATGGACGGGGTGGGCAGGCGCTTGCTCTTCTGCGAGTCCGGGAACACGGGCAGCCACGAGGCCTTCACCACCCCGAACGGCGACTTGATGGGCTCCGCGGCGTGGAAGTGTTTGTGTCCTCCCGCTGTCGCGGCACTGCCGGACGCGGAGCTGGTGCTGCCGGTCTCGCGCTGCTTGCGCTCGTGCTGGCTGATGGCGGCCAGAAGCCCGGCCGAGAAGGGCGGCGACGTCAACGGCGGCTGTAACACGTGCTGGGACGCGGGCGGCTGGACCAGCGGCGGCGGCGGCATCACCGGGGGCAGCAAGGGCTGCGGCAGCGGCGTGGGCAGCAGCGCCGGCAGCAGGGGCGGCAGTACCGGCGGCATGGGGGGCTGCGACGCCGGCTTGGCCGCCGGCAGCGCGGCGGGCACGGCGCTGCACAGCGCCGGCACCTTGGCCGGTGGCGGCTCGGCCGGGAAAAACGACGGGGCGGGCGCTGAGTCGCTGGGGAACGCCGGCAGCTTGAGGAGCTCTTCAGCCGGGAACACGGCGCTGCACGGCACGCTGGGCTGCGGCACGGCCACCGGCACGCTCGGCTCCCGCTGGAACTCTTCCCGGCTCTCTGCGGCCGAACCCTCGGGGTTGTAGACGCGCGCTTCCAGCGGCTCCTCGGGCAGCGGATCGGCGTTGTAGGTGCGGATCTCCAGCGGGTCCTCGGTGTAGCCGTACTTGCTGGCGTGGCCGTAGTCGATCACTTTGCTCTTGACACCGGTGGCGCTGCCGCTGGTCTCGCCCGCTGGCTCGTCCCCGCGGCCGGGCGCGTGCAAGCCGGGCACGGCGTGGCCCATCTTGCGGATGCGGATCTCGCGCAGGATCCGCGGCATGTTCTCAGGGGTCAGCTGGTCGTCGGGGTAGCGGCTCAGCTCTTCCAGGTCTTCGTTGGACAGCCCAAAGCTCGCTAAAATGCTGGAGGCGCTTTCCGGCGTGTAGCGGTTCTGGGGGTTGGAGTTCTGCTCCAGCACCGGCGGCGCTGGGCCGGGCGGTTTGGGCCCGGGGGCGCCGGCGGGGCAGGGGCCGCCATCCCAGCGGTTGGCGCGCGGGTCTCCCTTCGGCTCCTGGTGCAGGCCGCTCTTCTCCTTGACCTTCCTGGGGTCGGCGCGGTGCAGCGTGACGCGGACGTTGATCCTCTGCGAGCCCGTCCACTGCAGCGCGTCCTGGCCCGCGAACCTCGGCGGCGCTCCTTGCGGCGCGGCGGGCGTGGCTTTCCTGGGCGGCCCCGGCGCGCCGCCCGCCCCGAAAGCCGCCGGCGGTTTGGCGCCCGACGGGTTGGGTCCTCTGGGCCGCGGCGGCAACGTTCCTCTGGGGCTAAACATCGCGTCCGTCAGCGACGCCGGGCGGTGGCCAGCATGGGGAGGTGCCGGCCCGCCGCTGGCGGCCGAGCGCCGGAGAGCCAAGTGGGTCTTAATTTGGGCAAGCTGAAAAGGAGGAGGGCCTGGCACAAGGGGGCCGGCAAGGCCAAGGTTCAGGGAATTCACAAGTGGTGCGAAACTTTCCAAGAACAACACAAAGCTGCAAGTTAAAAGACAAGGATTAGATGGGTCATCTTTGGCAGCGGCATCCGCCCAGCGGCGGCTTCTAGGACGGGGAGGAAAAGCAACGCGAGGCACAGAGGCAGCACGGTTTAAAAGGAGTCAAAATTCACAAAAAAGTAAGTTTTTTCACTGTTTAAAAGCTTAAATATAGAGAACAGGTGAATAATTAATGAAATAGGTGATTAACAAGCTTAACCCAGCACGGGGAACACAAGCGGCGGCGACAGCGTCGCTCAAAACCTGGCGTTTCGATTCGTGACAACACAGTTTGGGTTTAATTACAATTAATTTGAGGAAAATGAGGCAAAGAGTGGAACCTCCCCCCGTGAGAAGGGTGGAGAGGGATGAGCTGGAAGTGAAACCATTTAAGGTGGAGAGCTCCAACCAGATCCAGCTGGGTGGAGCCGAGCCGAGGCCGGAGCGGTTTCCAGGAGGACCCTCATGGGTGAAGAGCAAACCCTGCAAGAATTTGCAGGGTGGGACGAGGCTGGAATTCTGTGGGTGGGAAATGTTCGGATCTCTCCGAGAGCTTAAATGGAGAAGGGTTTGGAGCAGAGAGGAGGAAAATCGTACAGGAATGACACTAAAACTCCACGCACAAAAAGCACCGTGGCCAAGGGAAGCGGGGCTGGGTTTGGGGGAAATCACTGGGAATTCGGTGCTGTGAGGTGGGAAAAGGAAGTACAAAGAGAGGGAGAGGGAAATGAAACAGCACAGAGAGGTCTGGAGAGAGGATCACAGCGGGGTTTGGGCTGGGAGGGACCTTAAATCCCATCTCATTCCACATTCCCATTATCCCAGGGTGCTCCAAGCCCCGTCCAGCCAGGCCAGGGATGGAGATGGAAACCAGGAAATCATCAAAGAGTGGCCAAGTCCTTGTGCAGCTCCTCGGGGACACCGGGAATTCTGGATTTAGTGTGAGGACAAAGAAGCAGCCACTACATCAGCGCGTCCCCAGCTCCAGCCCCATTCCCGACCCCAAACACGGCGCTGGAAGGGGGGCTGGGTTTGGGGGAAATCACCGGGAATTCGGTGCTGTGAGGTGGGAAAAGGAAGTACAAAGAGAGGGAGAGGGGAATGAAACAGCACAGAGAGGTCTGGAGAGAGAATCACAGTGGGGTTTGGGCTGGGAGGGACCTCAAAAACCATCTCGTTCCATCTCCTGCCATTCCACATTCCCATTATCCCAGGGTGCTCCAAGCCCCGTCCAACCAGGCCAGGGATGGAGATGGAAACCAGGAAATCATCAAAGAGTGGCCAAGTCCTTGTGCAGCTCCTCGGGGACACCGGGAATTGTGGCTTTAGGGCGAGGACAAAGCAGCAGCCACAACGTCAGCGCGTCCCCAGCTCCGGCCCCGTTCCTGACCCCAAACCGGAAAGAAACCCCAACCCTGTCCCAGCCCAAAGCAGGAAAACTCCAAACCCGGGAATTCCTCATTTCCCTCTTGTCCATCTGTTGCCTCCTGGAGCTGGAATCATCTCGTGAGGTTTTCCCGGCCGTTCCCGAAGCTCCACACGGAATTCCCGCGGTGCCGAGGTTCTTGTCCCGTCGATGCCGGCCCCGCTGCGGGGCTGTGTTTTCCAAGCTCACGGAAGTCGGAGTTTTTCCAAGAGCAGAGGTTCACACTGATTTCATGGCTCGAGGAACGACTCTTACAGGGAATGACCGGACACAGGGATTTTCCAGCACAATTCCTGGAATTTTTCCCACCTGGGTGGGAGTTTTTTGAGGGATTATTTAATTTGAACCGAGTACAAACTGCTGAGGCTCACGAGAAACAGGAAATCCAATTAATCCTCTCCAAGCAAACAACAACCAGATTCCCACCAGCAGCATTCCCAAAATTCCGGCCTCTCACCCAACATTCTTCCTCCCTCCACAGATTAAATCGGATTTCAATGGGAATTCCACGCGAGGCCGGGCTTGTTCCGGAGGCTTTCCAAACAAACGCGAACCAACATTCCCCGAGCCACCTCCTGCCTTCCAGTTTGGGTTTTCTCTGGAATTCCCAGCACCGGAGGGCAAAAATTCCCAGTGGGAAGCAGTGGGAGAAGGAACACCATGAAAGCCACCGGGACAACCGTGAATGGACCAGCAGAGCAAATGTGAGACACCACCGACTTTCATTCCACGGATCAGGAATCAACCACAATTCCCTCAGGATGAGTTTTTACCTCTCCAAGTATTTCCAGGAGCTGTATCCCCTACGGACACCTGGGAAGCTCCCGCAGTAGGATCGGGAATAACTCAGCCTGGCCAGGAGTGGGATCCAGGTTGGGAAAGACTTGGAGAGACCTGGATTGTGAGAACTGTCCCCATCCATGGCAGGGGGTGGGATTTGAGGTCCCTTCCCACCCAAACCAGTCCGGGATTCCAGGAAAGGCTGCAGACAAGGAGCTCCTGAGTGACCTTTCCAAAGGAAATCCTGGAAATGCTTCTAAGGAAACAATGGCCTGGAGATATCAGGGACAGCCTCACCTTCCTCTCCCAGGGAGCTTTGTTTGGGGAATGTCGGAGCCTCAGAAGGGACACCACAGCAGGTGGAAAAATCAGGGAATCCTGGAATGGTTTGGGTGGAAACAGACCTTGAATCCCATCCAATCGCAGCCCAGGGTCAGGGACACTCCCACCACCTCGGGTGGCTCCAAGCCCCAATGTCCAACCTGGCCTTGGACATTCCCAGGGATCCTGGAGCTGCTCCGGGAATTCCAGCCCAGCCCCTCCCCACTCTCCCACACAGCAATTCCTTCCCAAATCCCAGTCCAATCTCCCCTTTCCCAGTGGGAAGCCATTCCCTGGGTCCTGTCCCTCCAGGCTTGTCCCCAGTCCCTCTCCAGCTCTTCTGGAGCCCCTTTAGGGACTCTGAGCATTCCCTGGATTTCTCCCTTCTCCAGGGGAACATTCCCAGCTGATCCCTGGGAACAGCAATCCCAGAACTCTAGAGCACAACAGAAAAGCCAAAATTTCCTTGCTTTCCCTCCAACTTCCCAACTCCATTTTTCCAGGCTTCCCAACACGGATGGATGAACGGAAAGTTCTGGATTTTCAACTCCGTGCAAGGCTCTGGTGCAGAAGAGACAGATCTGGAGAAAGAATTCCTGCACGGAGGAAAAGGGCAAGGAAACCCTGACCTGCAGAATTCCAGGATTATCCAGGCTGGAAAAGACCTTTGGGATCAGCAAATCCAAGCTGTGCCTGATGCCCACCCCGGGCACTGAGTGCTACATCCAGGAATTCCTGGGACACCTCCAGAGATGGGGATTCCAAACCTTCCTGGGCACTTTCTACCCCTTCCATGAGGGAATTCCTGCTGATGTCCAGCCTGAGGCTGCTCCCTCTCATCCTGTCCCTGTTCCCTGGGACCAGATCCCAACTTCCCCTCCCTGTCAAGGATTTGGGAGAGCCACAAGGTCCCCCTGGAGCCTCCTCCTCTCCAGGAACCTCGGCAGAAGTTGGAAGCGGATTTCTCCCATTCCACGGGAGGTCTATCCCAAGGGAAATTCCAAAAGGAGAATTTCCTGATGTGTCCCTGTAAATAGCCTGGAATTTTCCGGCTCTGGGCTGACAACAGAGCAAACAAAGCTGGAACCCAAGCCAGGCCTGGGGATCTGCTGTGCCTTTCCAAGAGCTTTTCCAGAACCAACCACATCCACCTGGATGTGACCGGGTCCAATCCCAAAACCTGGATCTCCTTTGGAGGTTCCCTGATTTCCCTTTGGTGGCAAAATCTCGGAAGGTTCTGGAAGGACCTGGATTCTCCTTGTCCAGAGGTTGCCACAGCTCTTCCTTCTGGAAAACTCATCCCACTCCAGATGTTCTCTCATCCAGGCCAGGAGTTGGGCGGGGCGTTCCCAGACCTTTTCCCACATCTGGGAATTCTTGGTGGCGATTCCAGAGGGTCCTGGGCGGCTCCACCACCCTCTGGAAATGTGGGATTGTCACCTCCAGGCTTCCCCTGGCCAGCACAACCCCACCTCGAGGGGACATCCCAGCTCCAGCAGGAGCTCCTGGATTTCCCGGGTTATCCATCCGAATTATCCCTCGGGATCCTCCGGCACAGCCCAGATCCAGCAGAGCACAAGAGATCCAGGTGGTCTCTCATTCCAGGTTCTGGTGCTCCAGGCAAAAATTCCCAGGATTTTAGAGGTGAAAGAGGCTCTGCCAGCTCCAGGACCTTGATTGGGATCAGAGGATTTGGAATTCCAAGAGTCAGGAGCACTGGGAATGTTCCAGTCACAGCAGGGATCGGGATCTGTCCTGGAGGATGAGGAGGAAGAGGAAGGCAGAATTCCTCCAGGGAATGCTCCTGGAGCACCTGGGTAACGGCAAGAGGCCAAATCCCAGCTGGATGCCTCGGATTTTCCAGGAAAAAGAGAAATGAGCTGGAATTTTAAAGCCTAAAGGAGGCATATCCCAAAAAAAAAAGGCCAGGATGGGAAAAGAAGCTCTTGGATAAGAAAATTCCTGGGATGAGATAAATCCATGAAGAAGGAATAGAAGTCAAAACCCAAGCAAAGTTATTCCTCCTGTTCCACACAATCCTGGAAGCCCAACTCCCCTTTTTCCCACTCCTTTATCCTAGTTTTCCTATGGAAAAGAGAACCACAGGTTTGGAATATCCCTGCAGCCACTCCAGGCCCATTCCCAGCCTCAAACTCAGCTCCCAAATCCCAAACAAAACTCCCAGGAAAAGTTAAATCCATCCCTCCCCGAGCAGAACACCAACGCCAGCCGTGGAATCCACTGAGATATTCCCAAAATTCTGCCCCATCCCAGATTTTGAGGCACACCAAAAAAAAAAAAATCAAACCAGAGATTCCTCAAAAAAGACCAAAATCGGGGATTTTTAGCACCAGGAATCATCCTCAAATCCCACTTTCAGAGCAGCACAAAGTTGGAGAAATTAATTCAAGTCGAAATTTAAATTTAACTTCAATTTTAAGCAACAGGTCCCTGGAACAAACACTGCCATTCCCGCCTGGAATTCCCAAAAAAAGCCCAGATTCCAGGCAGAATATTTCACTTGATGGCAAAGGAATAGAAAATCGGTTTTATTTACCTTCGAGTGTGAAAAATAAAACACCCAGACGAGCTCCTTGTCTGGCGGCAAAAACAACCCCAATTCCAAATTGGGAAGGAAAAAGAGGGAAGAGAAGGAATCCAGGTTTTTGGAAGCCTTTGGATAACCCCACCCTTGGATCAACATCCTCAGTTCCAGAAGAATTTGGGAAAGAGGAGCCTGGGCTGGTCCCTTCCATCCCCACACCCCAGGAGATTTAAATCCAGGGGAAAAAAAAAACCAGGATAAAAAATGAAATTCAGGATACTCCTTGTCCTTGGAGAGAGTTTAATCCCAAGGAAAACCATGACCTCATGGCAGATCCACCCACTTGAATCCTCCCAGCAGCTGATTTAAGGTTTGAAATGTCCAGGGAATGATCCTAAAGCAGAAACTGGAGATAAAAAAAACCCCCAACATCCACATTTTAAACCCCAAATCTGCAACATTTAAACCCCAAATCCACAACATTCAAATCCGGGCTAGGATGAGATTTTGGGGTGGGTTGGGTTCTGAATAAAAAAAAGAAAACATTAAGTTGTAACTAAGTACTTAAAAATAACCCTATAAAACCAGATTTTTCTTAAAAAAATAAAGTCAAAACCCGCATTACATTTCTGGTGTAAAATAACATTAAAAATATTGAAGAAGCCCGTGTTTAAACTGCATTAAAAAAAGGTTAAATCCCCCAAAAAGAGGAAGTTCCTGAAGGCCACGTGATCCTACAGATCTACAACACTTGGCCTTAAGTAAAAAAAAAAAAAAAATCCGGGTATTTAACTCGATTCTGCTCAATTATTCTCGTTTTAAAGCGAAAAACAAAATGAAAGAGAGAGAGAAAAGTCGCGTTTTTAACCCCAAACCACGAGGAGGTGCCTGAGGGCACGTCCAGGTCCTGAGGTAGAAACCCAGCCTGAGGCTGGTATTGCTCTATTTAGGACCGATTTTAACCCGAAACCACAATTTCCAACAGCAAAACCCCTTTTTTTTTTTTAACGTAAAAATCCTAATTTACACATTTAAAGGCCTGATTAATAATTAAGGCCTCTAAGTGTTAATTGGCGTGCAGGGGAACGGAGGGAGGAGCAGGGGAGCATTTCCCTCGCTTAAACCCGCGTAAAGCCGAGATTAAAACCGCTAAAAACCAGCTTTAAATCCGCGCCGGGTACAAAATGTGGTGAATCCATTGCGGGGCTGCGGCTGCGCTGCACGTCGGTGCTTACGGGGCGGCTTTATCCGTGCGTCGGAGGAGAAAACGATAAAGTATTAACGATAAAAGAGGCGAAAACATAAGGAATAAAGGAATAGGGATCAAAAAAATAAAGAATAAACACCCACAGGCCGGGGCTCTTCGTGAGGGCCCCTCACCCACCCCCTCACCCCCCCCCCACAGCCGCCATTACGCGCGTCCCCCTCAGCGCTCCGGAGGGCGGCCGCCGCTCGCCTCCTACCTCCACCGGCGCTCAACCGCCGCTCTCCCCGCGTCCCCCGCCGCCGGGACGAGCCGGGAGAGGCGGGATGAAGGCCGGAAAAGCAGCGGGGAAAGGCCCGGGAGCGGCGGGCGGAGCGGCCGGGAGCGGCGCGCGGAGGGACACGGCGCGGCGAGTGCGCGCTGCGGCTGCGCGGAGGGAGCGCGGGGTCAGGGCCCCGCTCGGGCTTCACCGGCGGGGGCTGCGCATGCGCGGCGGAGCGCGTCCCCTCAGAGTGGCGCTGGCGGCCGAAAAGTGTAGATGTCTGTTGTACTGCTATTATTACCACTTTTAGCCTTTCTCGAATTCTCCCTGCCCGTTTTATCCTCAGTTATTGACCCAGCGCCTTGTTGTCGCCTCATTTTCCTGCCTGAGGGCTCCTATGTGTACCACAGACCTTCCCTCCCTGTTGCGTGCGCCCCCTCAGAGCGGCGCTGGCGGCCGAAAAGTGTGGGTCACTGTTGCACCTCTATTATTGCTACTTTTAGCAATTTTGTAATTCTCCCAGCCCGTTTTACCCCCAGTTATTGACACAGCGCCTTGTTGTCGCCTCATTTTCCTGCCTGAGGGCTCCTATGTGTACTACAGACCTTCCCTCCCTACTTCAGGCACCGGCGTACGCCCCCTCAGAGCGGCGCTGGCGGCCGAAAAGTATAGATCTCTGTTGTACATCTATTATTGCCACTTTTAGCCTTTCTGTAATTCTAGCGCGTTTTATCCTCCGTTATTGACACTGCTCCTTGTGGTCCCCCTCATTTTCGTGCCTGAGGGCTCCTATGTGTAGCACAGCCCTTCCCTCCCTGTTGCAGGCACCGGCGTACGCCCCCTCAGAGCGCCGGTGGCGGCTAAGAGTGCAGATCTCTCTTGTAACTCCATTATTGCCACTTTTTGCTTTTCTGTCGTTATTTCTGTAATTCCCCCAGCCTGGTACGCCCTCAGTTGTTAATCCAGAGCCTTGTGGCGACCTCATTTTCGTGCCTGAGGGCTGCTCTGTGTAGCACAGCCCTTCCCTCCCTGCTGCGGCTCCCCCTCAGAGCGGCGGTGGCGGCCGAAAAGTGTAGATCTCTGTTGTACCTCTATTATTGCCACTTTTAGCCTTTCTATAATTCTCCCAGCCCGGTTTTTCCTCAGTTTTTGACACTGCTCCTTGTGGTCCCCCTCATTTTCATGCTTAAGGGCTCCTATGTGTACCTTCCCTCCCTGTTGCGTGCGCCCCCTCAGAGCGGCGGTGGCGGCCGAAAGGTGCAGATCTCCCTTGTACCTCCATTATTGCCACTTTTTGCTTTTCTGTCGTTATTTCTGGAATTCCCCCAGCCTGGTACGCCCTCAGTTATTGACCCAGCGCCTTGTTGTCGCCTCATTTTCCTGCCTGAGGGCTGCTCCATGTAGCACAGCCCTTCCCTCCCTGCTGCGGCTCCCCCTCAGAGCGGCGGTGGCGGCCGAAGGGTCCAGATCTTTGTTGTTCCTCCATTATTGCCACTTTCAGCCTTTCTATGGTTATTCCTGTAATTCTCCCAACTGTTTTATCCTGAGTTATTAACCCAGCTCGTTGTGATCCCCCTCGTTTCCCTGCCTGAGGGCTGCTCTGTGTAGCACAGCCCTTCACACCCTGCTGCAGGCGGTGGCAGCCGGAAGGTGCAAATCTTCTTTGTATCTCCTTTATTGTCACTTTTAGCCTTTCTGTGGCTATTTCGGTAATTCTCCTAGCCTGTTATGCCCTCAGTTATTAATCCAGCGCCTTGTAGTCCCCCTTATTTCCCTGCCTGAGCGCTGCTGTGTAGCACAGCCCTTCCCTCCCTGCTGCAGGCACCTCAGAGCGGAGGTGGCGGCCGAAAGGTGCAGATCTCTCTTTTAGCTCCATTATCGCCACTTTTAGGTCTTCTGTGGTTATTTCTGTAATTCTCTCAACTGTTATACCCTCAGTTATTGAGCCAGCGCCTTGTTGTCGCCTCATTTCCGTGCCTGAGGGCTGCTCTGTGTAGCACAGCCCTTCCCTCCCTGCTGCAGGCACCTCAGAGCGGCGGTGGCGGCCGAAAGGTGCAGATCTTCTTTGTATCTCCTTTATTGCAACTTTTAGCCTTTATGCGGTTATTTCTGTGATTTCCCCAGCCTGTTTTATCCTCAGTTACTGACACAGTGCCTTGTAGTCCCCTTTATTTCCGTGCCTGAGGGCTGCTCTGTGTAGCACAGCCCTTCCCGCCCTACTTCAGGCACCGGCGGCTCCCCCTCAGAGCGGCGGCCGAAAGGTGCGGATCTCTCTTTTAGTTCAATTATTGTCACTTTTAGCCTTTCTGTGGCTATTTCGGTAATTCTCCTAGCCTGTTATGCCCTCAGTTATTAATCCAGCGCCTTGTAGTCCTCCTTATTTCCCTGCCTGAGCGCTGCTGTGTAGCACAGCCCTTCCCTCCCTGCTGCAGGCACCTCAGAGCGGCGGCGGCGGCCGAAAGGTGCAGATCTCTCTTGTACCTCCATTATTGCCACTTTTACCCTTTCTGTGGTTATTTTTATAATTCTCCCAACTATTTTACCCTCAGTTATTAACCCAGCGCCTTGTAGTTCCCCTTATTTCCGTGCCTGAGGGCTCCTATGTGTAGCACAGCCCTTCCCGCCCTGCTTCAAGCACCGGCGGCTCTCCCTCAGAGCGGCGGCGGCCGAAAGGTGCAGATCTCTCTTTTAGCTCCATTATTGTCACTTTCACCCTTTCTATGGTTATTTCTATGATTCTCCCAACTGTTTTATCCTCAGTTATTAACCCAGTGCCTTGTAGTCCCCCTTATTTCCGTGCCTGAGGGCTGCTCTGTAACACAGCCCTTCCCGCCCTGCCGGACTCGTGAGGGGCCGGGAGCTGTTTCCACATCAATTAGCACTTAGAGCCTTAATTTAATCCCTACTCAGGCCTTTAAATCCATCAATTCAGTGTTTTTACCTTAAAACAACGGGATCTGGCTGTCGGGAGTTGTGTTTTGGGGTTAAAATTGGCCCTAAATAGAGCAATACCAGCCGCAGGTTGGGTTTTCCCCTCAGCAGCACCGAGAGCTTCGGGAGTGCTCCTTTCCCGTGGTTCCTGCTGGATTTATGGATTTATTCCCAATTTCTCTTCAAGGTGTCCTGGGATTTATGGAGAGAGAGAGTGGCAGCGCCAGGAATTCCAGGGAAAAGCAGCACGAGGCGTCTGAGGTGCTGATTCCCAGGGATTTGTTTGTCCATGAGGATTTTTGGGACGAGCTGTCCAAGGTGAGGGTTGGATGGGGCTTGGAGCAACCTGGGATATGGGAGGTGTCCCTGAGCATGGATGGGGTGGAATTATTGGGATTTAAGGTCTTTTCCAAACCAAACCATTCCAGGATTTTGGAGCCAGGCTGGGAGAGCCGGGAATGTTCACCTGGAGAAGGGAAGTTTGGTCCCTTTAACCCGAAATTAAAGAATTGAAGGAATTATGATTGTAAATATTTAAGTTCAAGGATGGGTACGGGGAATTCTGCTCTTTTAGGGATTCCTAATTGATTTTATCCATCCTGGACACTTTGGGTGGAATTAAAATTCCAAAAAAAAGCTGGGAAAGTGAGCAAATCCTAAACCTGAGGGTTCAGCTCAGCCCTAAATCCCTCTGGATCCCACAAGGATTTTGTGGGGTGGGGAGCAGATTTTTGGGATGAAATGAGGGGATTTTTGGGATCTGGAATATCGGGAAAAGCTGAGGGAGCTGGGAAAGGGCTCAAAAATCGGGATCAGGGGGGTTGAAGTCGGGTGGGAATCGGGATTTGGGATCAGGGAACGGCCTTGGGTTGTTCCAGCCAATGTTCAGCTGGGATTTTGGGAATTTCCCTCCTGGAAAGGATTTTCCAGGCCTGGCACAGCACAGTCCCCATCCCTGGGGGGGTGGTGGCACTTGGGGACATGTGGTGGCCCTGGGATAATGGTGGGGCTGGAGGCTCTGGGGGAGCCCGGGCAGCTGCTGTCCCCAATTAACTCATTAAGTCATTAACTCATTAACTCATCAGCCGGACCTGAGGGGACTCCGGGCCAGCCCCGGGGGTCTCGGCGCTGTCCCCAAGGTGTGACAGCAGATGGGGCCACCAGCCCCGGGGGGACCGCGCTGCGTGACAGCGGCGCCGGGGCGGGGACAGGGACAGGGCCCGGTCCCCCTGCCCTGAGAGCCCCGGGGACAGGGAGGGGACAGCCAGCCCTGTGTCACTGTTGGGGACAGGGGACAGCCAGCCCTGTGTCACTGCTGGGGACAGGGGACAGCCAGCCCTGTGTCACTGTTGGGGACAGGGAGGGGACAGCCAGCCCCGTGTCGCTGTTGAGGACAGCCAGCCCGGTGTCACTGTTGGGGACAGAGCGGGGACATCCAGCCCCCTGTAACTGTTGGGGACAGCCAGCTCCGTGTCGCTGTCCCCGTGCCAGCACCACGTGCGCTGCCAGCCCAGGCGGTGTTTGTCACTCGCTGTCATCGCCGGCTGTGTGGCCGCGTGTCGGTGACATTCCCGGACTAACCGGGTGGCCCTCGGTGACCTTGCGGGGCTGTCCTGTCCTGTCCCCAACAATTCCGGTCCCCTCCCACCCCCCAATCCCGGCTGGGTTTGTCACACCCCAAATCCCACAGGACATCTGTCCCCAAGGCCGACCGTCCCCACACCTTGGGGACATCCCGTGCCACCCCTCCAGGGCCACCACAGCCCCCCCGGAGTGTCCCCAGCCCGTCCCGGGCCCACCCGCTGTGGCCACGCGCTATTTCTGTCCCGTCTGGTGACACCGCTGTCCCCAACCACACAAGGTGCCAGTCACCACCTCGGGGGGGTGGGGGGGGACATTTGTCCCCGAAGTGTCGCGTTCTGGGTGGCCCGAGCTGGTGACAGTGACCTGGGGACAGGGATTGTCACCTCCCGCTCGTCTTACACCCCCCGGGCGGGTGTTGGGGACACTTGGTGGCGTTTGTCCCCCGCTGTCCTGTCCCTTGTTTTTGAGACTGGCCCAGGGGACAAACTTGGGGACACCGCCCTCCATCCAACCCCCCCCCTCCCTTTGTCCCCCTGTCCCCATCCCTCAGGAATGGACACTGGGGGCCATCCCACCCCAAACTGGGGGCACTTGGCACTGCAGGACCCCAAAACTGAGGGGAGAGGACAACCCCAAAGGTTCGGGGTGTCCCGGTCCCACCGGGTGACCCCAAAACTGCCCATGGACCCCCCCAGCGCACGGAGACCCCAAAACTGCGCCCCCTCACCCCAAAAATCCCAGCGCGCAGAAACCCCAAAACTGCCACCCCTCACCCCAAAAATCCCAGCGCACGGAGACCCCAAAACTGCCACCCCTCACCCCAAAAATCCCAGCGCACGGAGACCCCAAAACTGCCACCCCTCACCCCAAAAATCCCAGCCTGGAGGTTCCAGGGAGACCCCAAAACTGCGCCCATCATCCCAAAAATCCCAGCCCGAAGCCTCCAGGGAATCCCCCAGAGACCCCAAAACTGCTCCCCCTCACCCCAAAAATCCCAGCCTGGAACACGGAGCAGATTTGGGGTCACCCCAAAGGGTGGGGGGCGATTTTGTCTCCCCTTTTGTGGTGTCCCCCCCTCCCACGGGCACCTTCCTGCCGGACCCCCACCCCAAAAATTCTGGGGGTGAAGGTGGGACCCCAAAAATCCCGGGGATGCGGAGCTGCAGCTCCCCAAAATTTGGGATGCGGCTCCAAAATTCGGGATCGGGATGTGCCACGGGGGGGGTGGGAAAAGCTCAACCCGCCCCAAACCGTGCGGGGGGACACGGCGGGGATTTGGGGACACCGGGGGGGATTTGGGGACCCCTGAGGGGGATTTGGGGACCCGGGGGGGGCGGCACTCACCGTCCGAGGGGCTCGGGGATCTGGGGGTGCAGGGGACCCCGAATTCGGGGGGGCGCGGAGGAGCCGCCGCCTCCCGCCGGCATCGCGGGACCGGGATCGGGATCGGGATCGGGATCGGGATCGGGACAGGACCGGGATCGTCACCGGGGGGGCGGCGCTGGGGCAGCCCCGGGGTGCGGGGATGGGACCCCCGGTGACCCCAAAATTTGGGGTGCGGTGCTGGGTCCCCACCCCCGATCCTGTCCCGATATGGGGGTGCAGGGCTGGACAAACCCCCCACAGGTGACCCCAAAACTGGGGGTGCAGAGCCGAGTCCTCCCCGGGGCTCTCCCCGCTCGGGGCTCTGCCCCCACCCGGTGTCCCCAAAATTTGGGGTGCAGGGCTGGGTC
>JAVTVJ010002696.1:0-16369 GCA_034509425.1 Eopsaltria australis
TGGATGGAAAAATCAAGGTTGGATCTCAACAGGGATGTGTTTTAAGATAAAAACGCTACAATTGGATTCAAAAGTCAGCGTTGGGTGGAAAAGCCAATATTGGACTTCAATGGGGACAAATTTTAGGATAAAAACACCCCAATTGGGTAGAAAAGTCAACGTCGGACATCAACGAGGATGGATTTGGAATAAAAATGCCCAGTTGGGTGGAAAAGCCAGCGCTGGGCCTCAAGGGGGATGGATTTTTGGATAAAAACACCCAGTTGGGTGGAAAAGTCAAGATTCAACATCAATGGGACAAATTTCGGGATAAAAACGCTCCCTTTGGACCAAACCCCAAGATTTTGGTCAATGGGGAAGAATTTTGGGGTAAAACTGCCTAATTGTATGGAAAAGTCAATGTTGGACCTCAATGGGGATGAATTTGGGGTAAAAAGGCCCAGTTGGGTGGAAAAGCCAATGTTGGGTGGAAAAGTCAAGGTTCAACATCAATGGGACAAATTTTTGGGATAAGCGTAGCCCCATTGGATAGAACCCCACGACTTTGTAGTAGGGATGAATTTTGGGATAAAATACTCCAATTGGGTAGAAAAGTCAACGTTAAGTTTATGAGGTTAGTTTGTGATAAAATGCCCCCAATTAGATTTGGAAAAGTCAGTGTTGGGTGGAAGGTCAATGTTTCAACATGTTGGAGAATTTTGAGAGATAAAAGCATACGTTGGACCCAAACCCCAAGATTTTTGGTCAATGAGGATGAATTTTAAGGATAAAGGCTCCATTTGGGTAAAAAGTCAACGCTGGATGGAAAAATCAAGGTTGGATCTCAACAGGAGGATGAGTTTTTGGGATAAAAACGATCCAATTGGATGGAAAAGAGTCAGCACGTTGGTTGAAAAAGTCAATGAAATATTGGACCTCATGAGGACAAATTTACACAGGATAAAAGCGCCCGTCCAGGATCAAAACCTACGACTTTGGTCAATGGGGATGAATTTTGAGATAAAAACGCTCCATTTGGGTAAAAAAGTCAACGTTGGATGGAAAAGTCAAGGTTGGATCTCAGCAGGGATGAGTTTTGGGATAAAAACGCTCCAATTGGACGGAAAAGTCAACGTTGGGTGGAAAAGCCAATATTGGACTTCAATGGGGACAAATTTTAGGATAAAAACGCCCCAATTGGGTAGAAAAGTCAACGTCGGACATCAACGAGGATGGATTTGGAATAAAAATGCCCAGTTGGGTGGAAAAGCCAATGCTGGGCCTCAAGGGGGATGGATTTTTGGATAAAAACACCCAGTTGGGTGGAAAAGTCAAGATTCAACATCAATGGGACAAATTTCGGGATAAAAACGCTCCCTTTGGACCAAACCCCAAGATTTTGGTCAATGGGGAAGAATTTTGGGGTAAAAACTGCCTAATTGTATGGAAAAGTCAATGTTGGACCTCAATGGGGATGAATTTGGGGTAAAAGGCCCAGTTGGGTGGAAAAGCCAATGTTGGGTGGAAAAGTCAAGGTTCAACATCAATGGGACAAATTTTGGGATAAAAACGCCCCCGTTGGATCAAAACCCACGACTTTGGTCAATGGGGATGAATTTTGGGATAAAAACACTCCAATTGGGTAGAAAAGTCAACGTTAAGTCAATGGGGATGGATTTGTGATAAAAATTCCCCAATTGGGTGGAAAAGTCAGTGTTGGGTGGAAAGGTCAATGTTCAACATCAATGGGACAAATTTTGAGATAAAAACGCCCCCGTTGGACCAAACCCCAAGATTTTGGTCAATGGGGGTGAATTTTGAGATAAAAACGCTCCATTTGGGTAAAAAAGTCAGCGTTGGATGGAAAAGTCAAGGTTGGAACTCGACAGGGATGAGTTTTGGGATAAAAATGCTCCAATTGGATGGAAAAGTCAACGTTGGGTGGAAAAGCCAATATTGGACTTCAATGGGGACAAATTTTAGGATAAAAACGCCCCAATTGGGTAGAAAAGTCAACGTCGGACATCAACGAGGATGGATTTGGAATAAAAATGCCCAGTTGGGTGGAAAAGCCAACGCTGGGCCTCAAAGGGGATGGATTTTTGGATAAAAACACCCAGTTGGGTGGAAAAGTCAAGATTCAACATCAATGGGACAAACTTCGGGATAAAAACGCTCCCTTTGGACCAAACCCCAAGATTTTGGTCAATGGGGAAGAATTTTGGGGTAAAAACTCCCTAATTGTATGGAAAAGTCCATGTTGGACCTCAATGGGGATGAATTGGGGGTAAAAAGGCCCAGTTGGGTGGAAAAGGCAATGTTGGGTGGAAAAGTCAAGGTCCAACATCAATGGGACAAATTTTGGGATAAAAACGCCCCCGTGGAATCAAAACCCACAACTTTGGTCAATGGGGATGAATTTTGGGGATAAAAATGCTCCAATTGGGTAGAAAAGTCAACGTTAAGTTTATGAGGATGGATTTGTGATAAAAATGCCCCAATTGGGTGGAAAAGTCAGTGTTGGGTGGAAAGGTCAACGTTCAACATCAATGGGACAAATTTTGAGATAAAAACGCCCCCGTTGGACCAAACCCCAAGATTTTGGTCAATGGGGATGAATTCTGGGATAAAAACGCTCCATTTTGGTGAAAAAGTCAACGTTGGATGGAAAAGTCAAGGTTGGAACTCAACAGGAATGAGTTTTGGGATAAAAGCGCTCCAATTGGACGGAAAATTCAACATTGGGTGGAAAAGCCAATATTGGACCTCAATGGGGACAAATTTAGGGATAAAAACGCCCCGCGGATAAACTAACAGTACGGTCAATGGGAAGAATTTACAGAGGTAAAATGTCTCCCAATTAGTGATAAAGTCAAGTTGGAAATGGATGAATTTTGAATAGTTAGATTTAAGGGCGAAGGTTGGGTGGAAAGTCATAAGACAATGTCAATGGGACAAAATTTTGGGATAAACGCTCACTTTGGACCAAACCCCAAGATTTTGGTCAATGGGGAAGAATTTTGGGGTAAAAACTCCCTAATTGTATGGAAAAGTCAATGTTGGACCTCAATGGGGATGAATTGGGGGTAAAAAGGCCCAGTTGGGTGGAAAAGCCAATGTTGGGTGGAAAAGTCAAGGTTCAACATCAATGGGACAAATTTTGGGATAAAAACGCCCCATTGGATCAAAACCCACGACTTTGGTCAATGGGGATGAATTTTGGGATAAAAACGCTCCAACTGGGGGAAAAAGTCAACGCTGGATGGAAAAATCAAGGTTGGATCTCAACAGGGATGAGTTTTGGGATAAAAACGATCCAATTGGTTGGAAAAGTCAACGTTGTGTGGAAAAGCCAATATTGGACCTCAATGGGGACAAATTTTAGGATAAAAACGCCCCCATCCTACCAAAACCCAAGATTTTGGTCAATGGGGGTGAATTTTGGGATGAAAACGCCCCAATTGGGTGAAAAAGTCAACGTTGGATGGAAAAGTCAAGGTTGGAACTCAACAGTGGTGAGTTTTGGGATAAAAGCGCTCCAATTGGACGGAAGATTCAACATTAGTTGGAAAAGCCAATATTGGGCGTCAATGAGAGGAGGCAAATTAGGATAAAGCCTTCCCGTTGGACCAAAAACCCCAACATTTTTGGTCAATGAGGAAGAATTTTGGGGTAAAAACTGCCTAATTGTATGGAAAAGTCAATGTTGGACCTCAATGGGGATGAATTTGGGGTAAAAAGGCCCAGTTGGGTGGAAAAGCCAATGTTGGGTGGAAAAGTCAAGGTTCAACATCAATGGGACAAATTTTGGGATAAAAACGCCCCCGTTGGATCAAAACCCACGACTTTGGTCAATAGGGATGAATTTTGGGATAAAAACGCTCCAATTGGGTAGAAAAGTCACCGTTAAGTTTATGAGGATGGATTTGTGATAAAAATGCCCCAATTGGGTGGAAAAGTCAGTGTTGGGTGGAAAGGTCAATGTTCAACATCAATGGAATAGAATTTTGAGATAAAAAACGCCCCGTTGGACCAAACCCCAAGATTTTTGGTCCAATGGGATGAATTTGAATAAGCAGCTCCATTTGGGTGAAAAAAGTCCAACTGGATGGAAAAATCGGGGTTGGATCTAGGGATGAGTTTTGGGATAAAAACGCTCCAATTGGACGGAAAAGTCAACGTTGGGTGAAAAAGTCAATAATGGACCTCAACGGGGACAAATTTCAGGATAAAAACGCCCCCGTTGGACCAAACCCCAAGATTTTGGTCAATGGGGATGAATTTTTGGGATAAAAACGTCCCAATTGGGTGAAAAAGTCAACGTTGGATAAAAAAGTCAAGGTTGGATCTCAACAGGGATGAGTTTGGGGATAAAAACGCTCCAATTGGACGGAAAAGTCAACGTTGGGTGGAAAAGCCAATATTGGACTTCCATGGGGACAAATTTTAGGATAAAAACGCCCCAATTGGGTAGAAAAGTCAACGTCGGACATCAACGAGGATGGATTTGGAATAAAAATGCCAGTTGGGTGGAAAAGACAACGCTGGGCCTCAAGGGGGATGGATTTTTGGATAAAAACACCCAGTTGGGTGGAAAAGTCAAGATTCAACATCAATGGGACAAATTTTGGGATAAAAACGCTCCCTTTGGACCAAACCCCAAGATTTTGGTCAATGGGGAAGAATTTTGGGGTAAAAACTGCCTAATTGTATGGGAAAGTCAATGTTGGACCTCAATGGGGATGAATTTGGGGTAAAGAGGCCTAGTTGGGTGGAAAAGCCAATGTTGGGTGGAAAAGTCAAGGTTCAACATCAATGGGAAAAATTTTGGGATAAAAACACCTCCGTTGGATCAAAACCCACGACTTTGGTCAATGGGGATTAATTTTAGGATAAAAATGCTCCAATTGGGTAGAAAAGTCAGATTAGTTATGAGGATGGATTTGTGATAAAATGCCCAATTGGGTGGAAAAGTCAGTGTTGGTGGAAAGGTCAATGTTCAACATCAATGGGAGAAATTTTGAATAAAAAGCATTGGATTAAAACCCCAAGATTTTGGTCAATGGGGATGAATTTTGGACAAAAACATCTCCATTTCAGGTAAAAAGTCAACGTTGGATGGAAAAATCAAGGTTGGATCCAACAGGGATGAAGTTTTGGGATAAAAGCGATCCAATTGGATGGAAAAGTCAGTTGGTTTAAAATTCCAATATTGGACCTCAGGGGACAAATTTTGGGATAAGCGTTGGACCAAAACCCACGACTTTGGTCAATGAGGATGAATTTTTGGGATAAAAATGCCACAATCGGGTGAGAAAGTCAACGTTGGATGGAAAAGTCAAGGTTGGAACTCGACAGGGATGAGTTTTCGGATAAAAATGCTCCAATTGGACGGAAAAGTCAGCTTTGGGTGGAAAAGACAATAATGGACTTCAATGGGGACAAATTTTAGGATAAAAACACCCCAGTTGGGTGAAAAAGTCAACGTCGGACATCAACGAGGATGGATTTGGAATAAAAATGCCCAGTTGGGTGGAAAAGACAACGCTGGGCCTCAAGGGGGATGGATTTTTGGATAAAAACACCCAGTTAGGTGGAAAAGTCAAGATTCAACATCAATGGGACAAATTTCGGGATAAAAACGCTCCCTTTGGACCAAACCCCAAGATTTTGGTCAATGGGAAAGAATTTTGGGGTAAAAACTCCCTAATTGTATGGAAAAGTCAATGTTGGACCTCAATGGGGATGAATTTGGGGTAAAAAAGCCCAGTTGGGTGGAAAAGCCAATGTTGGGTGGAAAAGTTAAGGTTCAACATCAATGGGACAAATTTTGGGATAAAAACGCCCCCGTTGGATCAAAACCCACGACTTTGGTCAATGAAGATGAATTTTTGGGATAAAAATACTCCAATTGGGTAGAAAATTAAACGTCGGGCTTCAATGAGGATGGATTTGTGATAAAAATGCCCCAATTGGGCGGAAAAGTCAGTGTTGGGTGGAAAATTCAATGTTCAACATCAATGGGAAAAATTTTGAGATAAGCACTTCCCGTTGGACTGGAAACCCCAAGATTTTGGTGTGAGGGATTAATTTTAAGGATAAAAAAGCGGCTCCATTTGGGAGGCAAAAAAGTCAGCTGGATGGAAAAATCAAGGTTGGATCTCAACAGGGATGAGTTTTGAGATAAAAACGCTACAATTGGATTCAAAAGTCAGCGTTGGGTGAAAAAGTCAGTATTGGACCTCAACGGGGACAAATTTTGGGATAAAAACGCCCCCGTTGGACCAAACCGGAAGAGTTTGGTCAATGGGGATGAATTTTTGGGATAAAAACGTCCCAATTGGGTGAAAAGTCAACGTTGGATAAAAAAGTCAAGGTTGGATCTCAACAGGGATGAGTTTTGGGATAAAAACGCTCCAATTGGACGGAAAAGTCAACTTTGGGTGGAAAAACCAATATTGGACTTCAATGGGGAAAAATTTTGGGATAAAAACACCCCAATTGGGTAGAAAAGTCAACGTCGGACATCAACGAGGATGGATTTGGAATAAAAATGCCCAGTTGGGTGGAAAAGCCAACGCTGGGCCTCAAGGGGGATGGATTTTTGGATAAAAACACCCAGTTGGGTGGGAAAGTCAAGATTCAACATCAATGGGACAAATTTCGGGATAAAAACGCTCCCTTTGGACCAATCCCCAAGATTTTGGTCAATGGGGAAGAATTTTGGGGTAAAAACTCCCTAATTGTATGGAAAAGACAATGTTGGACCTCAATGGGGATGAATTTGGGGTAAAAAGGCCCAGTTGGGTGGAAAAGCCAATGTTGGGTGGAAAAGTCAATGTTCAACATCAATGGGACAAATTTTGGGATAAAAACGCCCCGTTGGATCAAAACCCACGACTTTGGCCAATGGGGATGAATTTGGGGATAAAAATGCTCCAATTGGGTAGAAAAGTCAAAGTTGGGCATCAATGAGGATGGATTGTGATAAAAATGCCCCAATTGGGTGGAAAAGTCATTGTTGGGTGGAAAAGTCAATGTTCAACATCAATGGGACAAATTTTGAGATAAAAACGCCCCCGTTGGACCAAACCCCAAGATTTTGGTCAATGGGGATGAATTCTGGGATAAAAACGCTCCAATTGGATTGAAAAGTCAACGTTGGGTGGAAAACTCAATATTGGACCTCAATGGGGACAAATTTTAGGATAAAAACGCCCCCATCCTACCAAAACCCAAGATTTTGGTCAATGGGGGTGAATTTTGGGACTAAAACGCCCCAATTGGGTGAAAAAGTCAACGTTGGATGGAAAAGTCAAGGTTGGAACTCAACAGGGATGAGTTTTGGGATAAAAGCGCTCCAATTCGATGGAAAATTCAACATTGGGTGGAAAAGCCAATATTGGACCTCAATGGGGACAAATTTTGGGATAAAACGCCCCCGTTGGACCAAACCCCAACATTTTGGTCAAAGGGGAAGAATTTTGGGGTAAAAATGCTCCAATTGGGTAGAAAAGTCAAGGTTGGAAATCAACAAGAATGAATTTTGGGTAAAAAGTCCCAGTTGGGTGGGAAAGCCAATGTTGGGTGGAAAAGTCATAGTTCAATGTCAATGGGAAAAATTTTGGGATAAAAACGCTCGCTTTGGACCAAACCCCAAGATTTTGGTCAATGGGGAAGAATTTTGGGGTAAAAACTCCCTAATTGTATGGAAAAGTCAATGTTGGACCTCAATGGGGATGAATTGGGGGTAAAAGGCCCAGTTGGGTGGAAAAGCCAATGTTGGGTGGAAAAGTCAAGGTTCAACATCAATGGGACAAATTTTGGGATAAAAACGCCCCCGTTGGATCAAAACCCACGACTTTGGTCAATGACGATGAATTTTGGGATAAAAACGCTCCAATTGGGGAGAAAAGTCAAAGTTGGGCGTCAATGAAGACTTGGATTGTGATACAAAATGCCCCAAAATGGGTTGGAAAAGTCAGTGTTGGGTGGAAAGGTCAATGTTTCAAACACATCAATGGGCCATTTGAGCACTAAACCGCCCGTTGGAACAAACGCTCAAGATTTTGGTCAAGTGGGGATGAATTTTGAGATAAAAACGCTCCATTTGTGTAAAAAAGTCAACGTTGGATGGAAAAGTCAAGGTTGGATCTCCACAGGGATGAGTTTTGGGATAAAAACGCTCCAATTGGACGGAAAAGTCAACTTTGGGTGAAAAAGCCAATATTGGACTTCAATGGGGAAAAATTTTAGGATAAAAACGCCCCAATTGGGTAGAAAAGTCAACGTCGGACATCAACGAGGATGGATTTGGAATAAAAATGCCGAGTTGGGTGGAAAAGCCAACGCTGGGCCTCAAGGGGGATGGATTTTTGGATAAAAACACCCAGTTGGGTGGAAAAGTCAAGATTCAACATCAATGGGACAAATTTCGGGATAAAAACGCTCCCTTTGGACCAAACCCCAAGATTTTGGTCAATGGGGAAGAATTTTTGGGGTAAAAACTCCCTAATTGTATGGAAAAGTCAATGTTAGAACTGCAATGGGGATGAATTTGGGTAGAAGGCCCAGTTGGGTGGAAAAGGCAATGTTGGGTGAAAAGTCAAGGTTCAACATCATGGGACAAATTTTGGGATAAAAACGCCCGGCGTGGGGTTTTTGGGTTTTGGATCAAAAACCCACGACTTTGGTCAATGGGGGATGAATTTGGGATAAAAAACGCTCCCAATTGGGTCGAAAGTAACGTTAAGTTTATGAGGTGGATTTGTGATGAAAAAATGCCCCATTGGGTGGAAAAGTGCAGTGTTGGGTGGAAGGTCAATGTTCAACATCAATGGGAGAAATTCTGAGATAAAAACGCCCCCGTTGGACCAAACCCCAAGATTTTGGTCAATGGGGATGAATTTTGGGATAAAAACGCTCCATTTGGTGAAAAAGTCAACGCTGGATGGAAAAATCAAGGTTGGATCTCAACAGGGATGTGTTTTAAGATAAAAACGCTACAATTGGATTCAAAAGTCAGCGTTGGGTGAAAAAGTCAATATTGGACCTCAACGGGGACAAATTTTGGGATAAAAACGCCCCCGTTGGACCAAACCGAAAGAGTTTGGTCAATGGGGATGAATTTTTGGGATAAAAACGTCCCAATTGGGTGAAAAAGTCAAGTTGGATAAAAAAGCAAGGTTTGGATCTCACAGGGATGAGTTTTGGGGATAAAAACGCTCCAATTGGGACGGAATAAGTCAACGTTGGGTGGAAAAAGCCAATATTGGAACTTCAATGGGGAAAATTTTAGGGATAAAACACCCAGTTTTATTGGTAGAAAGTCAACGTTCGGACATCAACAGAGGCATGGATTTGGAAATAAAAATGCCAGTTGGGTGGAAAAGACAACACTGGGCCTCAAGGGGGATGGATTTTTGGATAAAGACACCCAGTTGGGTGGAAAAGTCAAGATTCAACATCAATGGGACAAATTTCCGGATAAAAACGCTCCCTTTGGACCAAACCCCAAGATTTTGGTCAATGGGGAAGAATTTTGGGGTAAAAACTCCCTAATTGTATGGAAAAGTCAATGTTGGACCTCAATGGGATGAATTTGGGGTAAAAAGGCCCAGTTGGGTGGAAAAGCCAATGTTGGGTGGAAAAGTCAAGGTTCAACATCAATGGGACAAATTTTGGGATAAAAACGCCCCCGTTGGATCAAAACCCACGACTTGGTCAATGGGGATGAATTTTTCGGATAAAAACGCTGGATTTGTGTAGAAAATTAAACGTCAGGCTTCAATGAGGATGGATTTGTGATAAAAATGCCCCAATTGGGCGGAAAAGTCAGTGTTGGGTGGAAAGGTCAATGTTCAAGCATCAATGGGAAAAATTTTGAGATAAAAACGCCCCCGTTGGACCAAACCCCAAGATTTTGGTCAATGGGGATGAATTTTGAGATAAAAACGCTCCATTTGGGTAAAAAGTCAACGTTGGATGGAAAAGTCAAGGTTGGATCTCAACAGGGATGAGTTTTGGGATAAAAACGCTCCAATTGGACAGAAAAGTCAACTTTGGGTGGAAAAGCCAATATTGGACTTCCAGGGGACAAATTTTAGGATAAAAACGCCCCAATTGGGTAGAAAAGTCAACGTCTACCGTCAACGAGGATGGATTTGGAAAAAAAATGCCCAGTTGGGTGGAAAAGCCAACGCTGGGCCTCAAGGGGGATGGATTTTTGGATAAAAACACCCAGTTGGGTGGAAAAGTCCAGATTCAACATCAATGGGACAAATTTCGGGATAAAAACGCTCCCTTTGGACCAAACCCCAAGATTTTGGTCAATGGGGAAGAATTTTGGGGTAAAAACTCCCTAATTGTATGGAAAAGTCAATGTTGGACCTCAATGGGGATGAATTTGGGGTAAAAAAGGCCCAGTTGGGTGGAAAAGCCAATGTTGGGTGGAAAAGTCAAGGTTCAACATCAATGGGACAAATTTTGGGATAAAAACGCCCCCGTGGGATCAAACCGAAGGTGGTCCAATGGGGATGAATTTTTTTTGGATAAAAACGTCCGCAATTGGTGAAAAAGTCAACGTTTGGATAAAGAACTCAGGTTTGGAATCTCAACCAGGGATGAGTTTGGGATAAAAGACGCTCCACTTTGGACGGAAAAGTCAACGTTGGGTGGAAAAGCAATATTGGAAACTTCAATGGGGAAGCAAATTTTAGGATAAAAACGCCGCCAATTGGGTAGAAAGTCAACGGTCGAGGACATGCAACGGAGGATGGATTTGGAATAAAAATGCCCAGTTGGGTGGAAAAGCCACCGCTGGGCCTCCAGGGGGATGGATTTTTGGATAAAAACACCCAGTTGGGTGGAAAAGTCAAGATTCAACATCAATGGGACAAATTTCGGGATAAAAACGCTCCCTTTGGACCAAACCCCAAGATTTTGGTCAATGGGGAAGAATTTTGGGGTAAAAAATCCCTAATTGTATGGAAAAGTCAATGTTGGACCTCAATGGGGATGAATTTGGGGTAAAAAGGCCCAGTTGGGTGGAAAAGCCAATGTTGGGTGGAAAAGTCAAGGTTCAACATCAATGGGACAAATTTTGGGATAAAAACGCCCCCGTTGGATCAAAACCCACGACTTTGGTCAATGGGATGAATTTTGGGATAAAAACGCTCCAATTGGGTAGAAAAGTCAACGTTAAGTTTATGAGGATGGATTTGTGATAAAAATGCCCCAATTGGGTGGAAAAGTCAGTGTTGGGTGGAAAGGTCAATGTTCAACATCAATGGGACAAATTTTGAGATAAAAACGCCCCCGTTGGACCAAACCCCAAGATTTTGGTCAATGGGGATGAATTCTGGGATAAAAACGCTCCAATTGATGGAAAAGTCAACGTTGGGTGGAAAACTCAATATTGGACCTCAATGGGGACAAATTTTAGGATAAAAACGCCCCCATCCTACAAAAACCCAAGATTTTGGTCAATGGGGGTGAATTTTGGGATGAAAACGCCCCAATTGGGTGAAAAAGTCAACGTTGGATGGAAAAGTCAAGGTTGGAACTCAACAGGGATGAGTTTTGGGATAAAAGCGCTCAAATTGGACGGAAGATTCAACATTGGTTGGAAAAGCCAATATTGGACCTCAATGGGGACAAATTTCAAGATAAAAACGCCCTCGTTGGACCAAACCCCAACATTTTGGTCAATGGGGAAGAATTTTTGGGTAAAAATGCTCCAATTGGGTAGAAAAGTCAAGGTTGGAAATCAACAAGGATGAATTTTTGGGTAAAAAGGCCCAGTTGGGTGGGAAAGCGAAGGTTGGGTGGAAAAGTCATAGTTCAATGTCAATGGGACAAATTTTTGGGATAAAACGCTCGCTTTGGACGCAAACGCTCCAAGATTTTGGTCAATGTTGGGAAGAATTTTTGGGATAAAAACTGCATAAAATTGTATGGGAAAAGTCAATGTTGGACCTCAATGGGGATGAATTGGGGGTAAAAAGGCCAGTTGGGTGGAAAAGGCCATTTGTTGGGTGAAACGTCAAGGCTTCAACCCCATCAATGGGACAAATTTTTGGATAAAACGCCCCCGTTGGATAAAACCGCACGACTTTTGGTCAATGAAGATGAATTTTGGGATAAAAACGCTCCAATTGGTAGAAAAGTCAAAGTTGGGCATCAATGAGGATTGATTTGTGATAAAAATGCCCCAATTGGGCGGAAAAGTCAGTGTTGGGTGGAAAGGTCAATGTTCAGCATCAATGGGACAAATTTTGAGATAAAAACGCCCCCGTTGGACCAAACCCCAAGATTTTGGTCAATGGGGGTGAATTTTGAGATAAAAATGCTCCATTTGGGTAAAAAAGTCAACGTTGGATGGAAAAGTCAAGGTTGGAACTCGACAGGGATGAGTTTTGGGATAAAAACGCTCCAATTGGATGGAAAAGTTAACGTTGGGTGGAAAAGCCAATATTGGACTTCAATGGGGACAAATTTCAGGATAAAAACGCCCCAATTGGGTAGAAAAGTCAACGTCGGACATCAACGAGGATGGATTTGGAATAAAAATACCCAGTTGGGTGGAAAAGCCAACGCTGGGCCTCAAGGGGGATGGATTTTTGGATAAAAACACCCAGTTGGGTGGAAAAGTCAAGATTCAACATCAATGGGACAAATTCCGGGATAAAAACGCTCCCTTTGGACCAAACCCCAAGATTTTGGTCAATGGGGAAGAATTTTGGGGTAAAAACTCCCTAATTGTATGGAAAAGTCAATGTTGGACCTCAATGGGGATGAATTTGGGGTAAAAAGGCCCAGTTGGGTGGAAAAGCCAATGTTGGGTGGAAAAGTCAAGGTTCAACATCAATGGGACCAATTTTGGGATAAAAACGCCCCCGTTGGACCAAACCCCACGACTTTGGCCAATGGGGATGAATTTTACACAGGATAAAAAACAATTGGAATTTGAGAAAAGTCAAGCATTGATTTATGAGATGGTTGTGATGAAAAGTACAATTGGAATTTTAAAAGTCAGTGTTGGGTGGAAAGGTCAATGTTCAACATCAATGGGACAAATTTTGAGATAAAAACGCCCTCGTTGGACCAAACCCCAAGATTTTGGTCAATGGGGATGAATTTTGGGATAAAAACGCTCCATTTGGGTGAAAAAGTCAACGCTGGATGGAAAATCAAGGTTGGATCTCAACAGGGATGAGTTTTGGGATAGAAACGATCCAATTGGATTGAAAAGTCAACGCTGGGTGAAAAAGTCAATATTGGACCTCAACAGGGAGAAATTTTGGGATAAAAACGCCCCCGTTGGACCAAACCGGAAGAGTTTGGTCAATGGGGATGAATTTTTGGGATAAAAACGTCCCAATTGGGTGAAAAGTCAACGTTGGATAAAAAAGTCAAGGTTGGATCTCAACAGGGATGAGTTTTGGGATAAAAACGCTCCAATTGGACGGAAAAGTCAACGTTGGGTGGAAAAGCCAATATTGGACTTCAATAGGGACAAATTTTAGGATAAAAACGCCCCAATTGGGTAGAAAAGTCAACGTCGGACATCAACGAGGATGGATTTGGAATAAAAATGCCCAGTTGGGTGGAAAAGCCAACGCTGGGCCTCAAGGGGGATGGATTTTTGGATAAAAACACCCAGTTGGGTGGAAAAGTCAAAATTCAACATCAATGGGACAAATTTCGGGATAAAAGCAACTCCCTGGGATAGCCAAGATTTTAGTCAATAGGAAGAATTTTGGGGCAAAAACTCCCTAATTGCTATGGAAAAAGTCAATGTTGAGACCTCAATGGGATGGTGGGGTAAAAGAATATTACAGTTGGGTGGAAAAAGAAACCAATATTGGGTGGAAGAGTCAGGTTCAACATCAAACGGACCATTTTGGGAGGCAAAAACGCCCCCGTTAGTCAAAACCCGACTTTGGTCAATGAGAATGAATTTTGGGATAAAAACGCTCCAATTGGGTAGAAAAGTCAAAGTTGGGCATCAATGGGATGGTTTGTGATAAAAAGTACTAATTGGAATTTTGAAAAAGTCGTGTTGGGTGGAAAGGTCGTATTCAACATCAATGGGAGAAATTTTGAGATAAAAGCAGCCCCGTTGGACAAAACTAAGATTTTACTGGTCAATGGGGTGAACCTAGGACAAAATGCTCCATTTAGGTAAAAAGTCAACTTTGGATGGAAAAGTCAAGGTTGGAACTCTACAGGGATGAGTTTTGGGATAAAAACGCGCCAATTGGACGGAAAAGTCAACTTTGGGTGGAAAAACCAATATTGGACTTCAATGGGGACAAATTTTAGGATAAAAACGCCCCAATTGGGTAGAAAAGTCAACGTCGGACATCAACGAGGATGGATTTGGAATAAAAATGCCCAGTTGGGTGGAAAAGCCAACGCTGGGCCTCAAGGGAGATGGATTTTTGGATAAAAACACCCAGTTGGGTGGAAAAGTCAAGATTCAACATCAATGGGACAAATTTTGGGATAAAAAAGCTCCCTTTGGACCAAACCCCAAGATTTTGGTCAATGGGGAAGAATTTTGGGGTAAAAACTCCCTAATTGTATGGAAAAGTCAATGTTGGACCTCAATGGGATGAATTTGGGGTAAAAAGGCCCAGTTGGGTGGAAAAGCCAATGTTGGGTGGAAAAGTCAAGGTTCAACATCAATGGGACAAATTTTGGGATAAAAACGCCCCCGTTGGATCAAAACCCACGACTTTGGTCAATGGGATGAGTACTACAAGGACAAAAAACGCTCTTAATTGGGTAGAAAAGTCAAGTTGGGCATCAATGAGGATGGTTGTGATAAAAATTCCCCAATTGGTGGAAAAAGTCAGTGTTGGGTGGAAAAGTCAATATTCAACATCAATGGAATAAAATTTACAGAGATAAAAACTACGTTAAGGACCCAAACCCCCAAAATTTTTTGGTCAAAGTAGGGATGAATTTAATTAAAAGCTCCAGTGGGCGGAGAAAAGTCAGCGTTAGGTGGAAAAGCCAATATTGGACTTCAATGGGGACAAATTTTAGAATAAAAACACCCCAATTGGGTAGAAAAGTCAACGTCTAACGTCAACGAGGATGGATTTGGAATAAAAATGCCCAGTTGGGTGGAAAAGCCAATGCTGGGCCTCAAGGGGGATGGATTTTTGATAAAAACACCCAGTTGGGTGGAAAAGTCAAGATTCAACATCAATGGGACAAATTTCGGGATAAAAACGCTCCCTTTGGACCAAACCCCAAGATTTTGGTCAATGGGGAAGAATTTTGGGGTAAAACCTCCCTAATTCTATGGAAAAGTCAATGTTGGACCTCAATGGGGATGAATTTGGGGTAAAAAGGCCCAGTTGGGTGAAAAAGCCAATGTTGGGTGGAAAAGTCAAGGTTCAACATCAATGGGACAAATTTTGGGATAAAAACGCCCTTGCTAAGATCAAAACCCACGACTTCTAATAATGGGATGAATTTTGGGATAAAAATGCTCCAATTGGGTAGAAAAGTCAACGTTAAGTTTATGAGGATGGATTTGTGATGAAAAATGCTCCAATTGGGTGGAAAAGTCAGTGTTGGGTGGAAAGGTCAATGTTCAACATCAATGGGGACAAATTTTGAGATAAAAACGCCCCCTTTGGACCAAACCCCAAGATTTTGGTCAATGGGGATGAATTTTGGGATAAAAACGCTCCATTTGGGTGAAAAAGTCAACGCTGGATGGAAAAAACCAATGTTGGATCTCAACAGGGATGAGTTTTGGGATAAAAACGATCCAATTGGATGGAAAAGTCAACGTTGGTTGAAAAAGTCAATATTGGACCTCAACGGGGACAAATTTTGGGATAAAAACGCCCCCGTTGGACCAAACCGGAAGAGTTTGGTCAATGGGGATGAATTTTTGGGATAAAAACGTCCCAATTGGGTGAAAAGTCAACGTTGGATAAAAAAGTCAAGGTTGGATCTCAACAGGGATGAGTTTTGGGATAAAAACGCTCCAATTGGACGGAAAAGTCAACGTTGGGTGGAAAAGCCAATATTGGACTTCAATGGGGACAAATTTTAGGATAAAAACGCCCCAATTGGGTAGAAAAGTCAACGCCGGACATCAACGAGGATGGATTTGGAATAAAAATGCCCAGTTGGGTGGAAAAGACAACGCTGGGCCTCAAGGGGGATGGATTTTTGGATAAAAACACCCAGTTGGGTGGAAAAGTCAAGATTCAACATCAATGGGACAAATTTCGGGATAAAAACGCTCCCTTTGGACCAAACCCCAAGATTTGGTCAATGGGGAAGAATTTTGGGGTAAAAACTCCCTAATTGTATGGAAAAGTCAATGTTGGACCTCAATGGGGATGAATTTGGGGTAAAA
>JAVTVJ010002698.1:0-31510 GCA_034509425.1 Eopsaltria australis
AGCAGGGAATGCTGTGGAATAATCAGAAAATCCCTTTGCTTGCCTTGCTTAATAAAACAGGAAAAACAAATGGAAATTATCAATATCTGGCAGAGAAGCTGAAGGATGCAACATGAAAAATTTCAAAGTTCAGTCTGGGTGTATTAAAAATTAAAATAAGTAAATGAATCATTGAAATAACAACAGGATTTTGGATCCAGGAAAATTCCTGACACCAAATTCAAGAAATCCAAGGTTCTTCAGATTCCCAACGTGTCCCACTGTGAAATTCTGGAAACAAAGCTGCAATAAATCACATTATTGAGGATTTTGCAGTAGGAATAAGGAAGTTTGGGGTTTGCAGCAGGGAATGCTGTGGAATAATCACAAACTCCCTTTGCTTGCCTTGCTTAATAAAGCAGGAAAAACAAATGGAAATTATCAATATCTGGCAGAGAAGCTGAAGGATGCAACATGAAAAATTTCAAAGTTCAGTCTGGGTGTATTAAAAATTAAAATAAGTAAATGAATCATTGAAATAACAACAGGATTTTGGATCCAGGAAAATTCCTGACACCAAATTCAAGAAATCCAAGGTTCTTCAGATTCCCAACGTGTCCCACTGTGAAATTCTGGAAACAAAGCTGCAATAAATCACATTATTGAGGATTTTGCAGTAGGAATAAGGAAGTTTGGGGTTTGCAGCAGGGAATGCTGTGGAATAATCACAAACTCCCTTTGCTTGCCTTGCTTAATAAAGCAGGAAAAACAAATGGAAATTATCAATATCTGGCAGAGAAGCTGAAGGATGCAACATGAAAAATTTCAAAGTTCAGTCTGGGTGTATTAAAAATTAAAATAAGTATACGAATCATTTAAAAAATAGACAGGATTTTGGATCCAGGGAAATTCCTGAGGATTTTAGCACCAAGAAGTCCAAGATTTCACTTCATATCCCCAACGTGTCCCACCCAGTGCTGTGGGCAGGTGAAATTCTGGAACAAAGCTGCAATAAATCACATTATTGAGGATTTTGGAGGAGAAATAAGGAATTTTGAGATTTGCAGGCCGAGGATGGAGCAGGGAATGCTGTGGAATAATCATAAACTCCCTTTTCTTACCTTGCTAAATAAAACAGGAAAAACAAATGAAAATTATCAATATCTGGTAAAGAAGCTGAAGGATGCAACATAAAAAAAATCATTGTTCAGGCTGGGTGTATTAAAAATTAAGATAAGTAAATGAATCATGTAAATTATGGAGAGGATTTTGGATCCAGGAAAATTCCTGAGGATTTTAGCACCAAGAAATCCAAGATTTCACTTCATATTCCCAACGTGTCCCACCCAGTGCAGGTGAAATTCTGGAAGCAAAGCTGCACTAAATCACATTATTGAGGATTTTGGAGGAGGAATGTGGAAGTTTGGGATTTGCAGCAGGGAATGCTGTGCCTTGTTTGGCTGGCAGTGGAATTAGTGATTGTGGGATTGTGGAGACAATCAGCTAACTACACTGCCTGCAAACCAAGGACTCCTCTGGAGCCACGGAATTCCAACCTGGAATGGAAAAAAAGCACTTCCAAGAATTAAATTCATATTCTCCATCTCCTCAAATGCTCTTAAAATAATAAGGAATTGGCAAGAATTGAAAGTATTGGTCATGTCACCCTTATTCTGCTAAATTCCAAATATTTGTGTTTATATTTATATTTATATTTATATTTATATTTATATTTACATTTACATTTACATTTATATTTATATTTATTTTTAGTTTTAGTTTTACTTTTATTTTTAGTTTTATTTTTAGTTTTATTTTTTGTTTTTAGTTTTAATTTAATTAATATTATATTTATTTTATATTTTTATATTTATATTTATATTTATATTTATATTTATATTTTATATTTATTTATATTTATATTGACTATTTTATAGTTATGTCTATAAATTATATTTATATGCATATTTATTTTATATCTATATTTGTATTTATATATATAACTTATATTTATATTTATATTTAATTCATATATAATTTATATTTTATTTTTGTATTTATATTTATTAATTTTCTATTCTATTTCTATTTCTATTTCTATTTCTATTTCTATTTCTATTTCTATTTCTATTTCTATTTATTAGACTAGATTTAGATTTCATATTAGGTGTTTTCTACTAATAAAAACTGCCATGAACACAACACAAAGACCATTTCAAGAGTGCAAAAGCACAACCTGTGAGCTCACAAGAAGTTTATAAATGAAGCAATTTTGCCAATTTGCTCCATAAATATTCAGTTACAAACGGAGATTTTGTGTGTCAGTGGATAAAAACCTGGAGTTTTTTTATTGCAATTTTAACCTGCAATTAATGATGTAATCAAGCTTTTTTTTATATAGATTTATCCAACTAAAATAAGAATGAGACACAACCTGTGAGCTCGCAAGGAGAAGTTTGAAGATCAAGCAATTTTCCCAATGTCCTCCATAAATACTCAGCTGTAAACTGAGATTTTGTGTGTCAGTGGATAAAAACCTGGAGTTTTCATTGCAGATTTAACCTGAAATTAATGATATGATCAAGCTTTTTTTATATAGATTTATCCGACTAAAACAAGAATGAAACACATGTGAGATTACAAGAAATTTGAAAATGAAGCAATTTTGCCAATTTTCTTCCATAAATACTTGATTATAAACTGAGTTTTTGTGTGTCAGTGGAGAAAAACCTGGAGTTTTAATTGCAATTTTAACCTGCAATTAATGATGTGATCAAGCTTTTTTAATATAGATTTATCCAACTAAAATAAGAATGAGACACAACCTGTGAGCTCGCAAGGAGAAGTTTGAAGATGAAGCAATTTTCCCAATTTTCTCCATAAATACTCAGTTGTAAACTGAGATTTTGTGTTTCAGTGGATGAAAACCTGGAGTTTTTATTGCAGGTTTAACCTGAAATTAATGATGTGATCAAGCTTTTTTTATATAGATTTATCCAACTAAAACAAGAATGAAACACAACCTGTGAGCTCGCAAGCAGAAATGTGAAAATGAAACAATTTTCCCAATTTGCTCCATAAATACTCCGTTGTAAACTGGATTTTTGTGTGTCAGTGGATAAAAACCTGGAGTTTTCATTGCAGATTTAACCTGAAATTAATGATGTGATCAAGCTTTTTTTATATAGATTTATCCAGCTAAAATAAGAATGAAACACAACCTGTGAGATTACAAGAAATTTGAAAATGAAGCAATTTTGCCAATTTTCTTCCATAAATACTTGATTATAAACCGAGTTTTTATGTGTCAGTGGAGAAAAACCTGGATTTTTTTTATTGCAATTTTAACCTGCAATTAATGATGTGATCAAGCTTTTTTTTTATATAGATTTATCCAACTAAAATAAGAATGAGACACAACCTGTGAGCTCGCAAGGAGAAGTTTGAAGATCAAGCAATTTTACCAATTTCCTCCATAAATACTCAGTTGTAAATTGAGATTTTGTGTTTCAGTGGATGAAAACCTGGAGTTTTTATTGAAATTAATGATGTGATCAAGCTGTTTTAGATAGATTTACCAAACTAAAATAAGAATGAGACACAACCTGTGAGCTCGCAAGGAGAAATTTGAAAATCAAACAATTTTCCCAATGTCCTCCATAAATAACTTAAAGAATTCAGGACTTACCCACAAGCAGCTTCCCTTGGAATAATCCTGACGGGGACGGCGTTTGGACAAAAATGATTTAATTGGAAGAGAAAAATGGGTTGAATTGTTCATTTTTCCCTTCCCCAGGTGCAGCACCCCATCCGTGAGCCTTTGCCCTGGCAGAATTCCTCCGGGGATGCTCCCACCTTTCCCCCTGGGCTCCGAGTGTCCGTGGGTCTGTCCATGGCCAGGAATGAGCTTTGTGTACTCCCTGTCACCATGGCCACCCTGCCAGGGGGACCTGGGCACGTGCAGGTGGCCCCGGGCATGGGGGATTTGTTGTAGGAGAGGTTTCCATGGGCAGAGTCAACATGGGGAACACACCCCGAGCTTGGAATGTCCATCCAAAGGGATCCAGGGGAGGGGGAGCCCGGCTGGGGTGGCACTGGGGACAATCCCATTCTGGGGTGGCACTGGGACAATTCCAGACTGGGGTGGCACTGGGGTGAATCCCAAACTGGGGTGGCACTGGGGACAATCCCAAACTGGGGTGGCACTGGGGTCAATCCCAAACTGGGGTGGCACTGGGGACAATCCCAGGCTGGGGTGGTCAAATTCTACACGTTTGTGACAACAAGCACGGGAACATTTCAGCAAAGTTCCCAGCAATTCACCCGGTTGGCTCTGATTATTAAAACCCTGGTGGGTACAGAAGTTCTGGGCACTTTTTACCCTGGTGTTTTTAAGATGGTGCAGGAGTTCCAGGATTTTTTCCTGTTGATGTCACAGAAAGCAGAACAGCAGAGAGATTCTGGCAGCCCAGAGCAGTGACAAGAGAAACTGGCTCCTTTCATTAGGGACATCCCCTAATCCGGGGACAATTCCAGACTGGGGTGACACTGGGGACAATCCCAGGCTGGGGTGGCACTGGTGACAATCCCAAGATGGGATGGCACTGGTGACAATTCCACGCTGGGTTGGCAGTGGAGTCAATCCCAAGCTGGGGTGGCACCAGGGACAATCCTAAACTGGGGTGGCACTGGTGACAATCCCAGGCTGGGGTGGCACTGGAGTCAATCCCAAGATAGGGTGGCACAGGGGACAATCCCAAACTGGGGTGGCTCTGGGGTCAACCCCATTCTGGGGTGCCACTGGGGACAATCGCATTCTCAGGTGGCACTGGGGACAATCCCATTCTTGGGTGGCACCGGGGACAATCCCAGTCTGGGGTGGCACTGGGGACAATCCCAGGCTCGGGTGGCACTCCCTAGACCCTGCCCGGTTCCATTCCCACCAGGAATCCCCAGAAGCTCCGAGGGATGAGTGCCCTGTGCTGTGCCCGCTCCTCTTCCCCTCCTGCACCTCTCCCCCCGGTTTTTTGGGCTCTGCCCAGCTGCTTCTCTTTGCTTGAGCCTTCAACTCTGAAAATCGTGGCACTCAAACAAGAAAAAAACCCCAGAAAATTTAAAGAGTTCTGGTAACAGCTCTGAGACTCCATAAAACACGCCCAGGTAGCTTTGTGGCCTTTCCCTTGTTATTTAATTTTAGAACATCCTGGATCAACACCACTGGGGTTTTTACATTTGTTTTCTTAAATCATGAAATCTGAAACGAAATTCTAGCAATATGTAGCACTCAAACCCTTAAAATTTCCGTGGCTTTGGTCGGAATCACCTTCTAATAATTCTTTTTTACAGAGACTGCATGGTTTAATTAAAGGTGTATAAATTTGTAACCTCCAGGTTTGAGGTTTTTTCCTGCCCTCTTAGTGCTCCGTGGAATTGGTGCTTCTGAGCGTGACCAAACCAATGCAAGCTGCTTTTCCCTCAGGAGATTTTCACTGAGGATGTTTTTCCACATGGAAATCGCTCAGACTTGTTGATTTTCATACCAACATCTACAAACTTCAGCTGCTTACCTGGAGGAGCTGCCTGCCATCCATCACCCCCCAAAAATCAAATGGCTTTGCAGAGGGGAGATTGCCACTGGTTTCTTTATTTCTCAATCCTGTGAAGCAGGAAAAGTGCAAAAAATTCTGCAGGGGTGGCTGCTGCCTGAGTGTGTTCAGGGGAGCTGTGTTTGCTCTTGCTTGGGGCTGCAGTTACTACAGAAACTGTGCCTGGGGCTGTCCCGTTGAGGCTCAAGCCTGGGCTTGCCTGGTGACCCTGGGGACACCTCATTTAATCTGGCCAAGAATGTTTGTGCAGAGCTGGGGGCCCGATTTCAGTCCCACTGAAGGATTTGGGCACATTTCCCCTGTTCCAGCGAGCTCTGGATCAGTCCCGTGGATATCCAGGCACTGATTTTGAGTGGCTTGGCTTTTTTTCCTGTTCCTAATAAGGATTAAAACAACATCTTGTAACAAAAGGGCACAAATATCTCCTCGTTTATCTCCTCTCAGCCAGAACACTTCGCCGTCCATCCTGGCTTTTGCTAAATGTGCTGGGATGAAAAGTTTCAGTCTGGATGCAGCTGGGAATGAGTGGGAGCACAGTTTGCTGGCTGCTGTTTCATGGAGCTCGAGCTCTCTCTCTCCTTGGCCTGGGCTGTGCCAATTTTGCTTCAGACGTTTCCTTCCTCAGCAGTTATTACCCAAATACTCAAATATTCCCTCGGGCTGTGTTTTCTTCCAGTCACTGACAAGTGGCAGCACTGGGAAGGGTTTGAGCCCAGTGAATCTCACTAATTAAAGGAGCCTTAATTAAAGGAATCCCACCCCAGACTGGGATTGTCACCAGTGCCACCCCAGAATGGGATTGTCACCAGTGCCACCCCAGAATGGGATTGACCCCAGTGCCACCCCAGAATGGGATTGTCCCAGTGCCACCCCAGTTTGGGATTGACCCCAGTGCCACCCCAGCCTAGGATTGTGACCAGTGCCACCCCAGTTTGGGATTGTGACCAGTGCCACCCCAGCCTGGGATTGTGACCAGTGCCACCCCAGCCTAGGATTGTGACCAGTGCCACCCCAGCCTGGGATTGTGACCAGTGCCACCCCAGCCTGGGATTGTCCCCAGTGCCACCCCAGTTTGGGACTGTGACCAGTGCCACCCCAGCCTAGGATTGTGACCAGTGCCACCCCAGCATGGGATTGTCACCAGTGCCACCCCAGCCTGGGATTGTCCCAGTGCCACCCCAGCCTGGGATTGTCCCCGGATTAGGGGATGTCCCCAATGAAAGGAGCCAGTTTCTCTTGTCACTGCTCTGGGCTGCCAGAATCTCTCTGCTGTTCTGCTTTCTGTGACATCAACAGGAAAAAATCCTTGAACTCCTGCACCATCTTAAAAACACCAGGGTAAAAAGTGCTCAGAACCTCTGTACCCACCAGGGTTTTAATAATCAGAGCCAACTGGGTGAATTGCTGAGAACTTTGCTGAAATTTTCCTGTGTTTGTTGTCACAAATGTGTAGAATTTGACCTTGTGCCTCCCATCATCCATGAAATATCTCCTCACTGCAGGCCTGGTTTCTCAGGTGAGGGCTTTGTTTGCTGCTCACCTGCAGTTTCTGTGGCAGCTGTGGGAACGAGGAGCCCGACTGAGAATGTGAATTAGGAAGATCAGTGATGTGATAAATGCAGAATCAAGAAGTTTTCTAAATAAAGAATGGCAAATGTGAAGGTTTCCCATGGAAATAATCACTTTAAGTCTGCTGAGAGCAGTCCAGCACAATTCTAATCATTAATTAATAAGCCTGGTGCTGTTTACCTCGTGGTGAATATTAAATATTCCACGGGGATTTATGGGGTAGCCTGAAATGCACAACAGAATTCAGAATGGAATCAATTAAATCACCCTAAAAGGAGGAGTTGATATTGGAATAAAGCCAAGGAGACTGGAAATATCTTTGAAATTAATTAATTAATTAATTAATTATTGTGTTAACTCATCCAACACACACCTGCAGCTCCTGCACAGCTGAATATTCTTTCACCCCTCAGCTCCACATGATTCCTGTTCCATAAAAACCTGAGCAAACTCTGCCAGGGAAAGAGAAGATTTGGGTGTTGGGGCTCCCTTTGTGTCAATGATCCAGGGCTTTGTGGTGTTTTATGTGGGTTTTTGGTGCCTCTTTGAAGCTGTCTGTGAAGTTTATCTCAAGTTTTTACTGTCTCTGCTGTGAAAAGGTGATTAAAAATAATATCTATTTATTTAAAGCTGTATATTTGTAAGATCTGCTGCTTCTAATATATGTGACCTATAATGACTGTTGTATTTTTAGATATAAAATGCATATAAAGTAGATATAAAATGCATATAAAGTAGATATAAAATGCATATAAAATATCTATTTTTCAATATATAAAAAGTTAAAAGATAATACTTATATTATCTCTTTATATTTTCTCTTGCCTTGCTTACTGCAGGTGCCTTCTAGCAATGCATTAAGCTGGTTTTACCATCCCAAACTAAATTTAATCTGCAGTTTGGCAGTCAGGCTTAGCCAGGCCCTGCCTATCCTGGCTAAGGTTTTGCAGCATCAACTCTTGGAACCTGCCAGTGCCTTAATGTTATTAAATCTCTGTGCTGTGCTGTTCCATCTCCACCCCAGCAGCTCGAGCACTTCCTGGGCTGCAGTTTAAGATGAAAGATGAAATTGCTGCCACGGTTTTCTTCATCACAAAGCTGGTGAGGAGGGAAGCCAAGCTGAGCAAGCAGAAAGTGGAGAAGTTTGCAGCAAAGCTGACCACGCTCCTGTTTGAGAAGTACAAAAATCACTGGTACCTGGACAACCCATCCCGAGGCCAAGCCTTCAGGTGAGAGCCTTGGGATGTTCGAGAAGCAGCTCCTGGAGGCTTTAAATTAAAATAAATAATATAAAATGAAAAAGGAAGCATCAGGATACCCTGTAAGCTTGAAGGAAGGATTATTAATTGGTGAAAATACGTTTATTTTTCACCTGTAAAGGTGTGATTGGAGAGCTGAGGTGGAAATCTTCAGACCAGCATCTTAAGTAAACTCTGACTCCCTGGATGCAGAATTTGAGTGGTTTTAAAGTGATTTTTGGGATGGTTCTGTTTTAAACACTTAAAGCAGCAAGTTGCTGGATTAGTTATTGATAAGAATACTTAATTAAATAATAATATTAAATAAATAATTAAAGAATAATTAAAAGCCAAGCCTTGTTTGATAAATCAGCTCGTGAGGCTGCATCGCTGCTTGGGGCTCCAAGCGAGACCCTGCATCAACAGCTTAAAAGCGCTGAGACAACAAACAGAGACTTTGGGTGAGCAGAACCTGCAAAGCCGCAGTGAAATCCCAACTCCAGCTGCACTTTGGTGTCCCTCAGGTGTATCAGGATTAACAAAAACCAGGCTCGGGATCCGCTGCTGGAGCAGGCGTGCGTGGAGAGCGACGTGGACTTCGACACGCTGGGCCTGCCCAAGGAGATGACGCTGTGGGTGGATCCCTTCGAGGTGTGCTGCAGGTGAGCCTAAAACTGCCAAACACCAAATCTTGGGTGTTCCACCACCCTAAAGCTGCTCCCAGCTCTGCACCTGAGGGTTTGCTCGCTTTTGGTGAGGGCTGGCTCCTGGCAGAGCTGCAGCGCCCACCCGCAGCCCTTGCAGGTACGGGGAGAGGAACCGGCCCTTCACCGTGGCACACTTCGATGGCGAGGAGAACCCCGAGCTGCCGCAGCAGATCAGCCTGGCCGTGGGCAGGGCAGCCCTGGATTATCACTCTGGGACCTCCTCGGATGAGGAGAGCTTCAGCAGGGAGCCCAAAGCCATCCCCACCGTCAGCAACCCCAACAGCGTGTACCAGGTGAGCTGGGCCTGGGGGGCTCTGGGGCCTGGGAGGGGTCTTGGGGGTGTGTGTGGGTCTTGGAGCTTGTGGGAGTCTCAGGGCTGTGAGGGGTCTCTGGGGCTGGTGGGGGTCTTGGGGGCCTGGGAGGGGTCTCAGGGGCCTGTGTGGGTCTTGGAGCTTGTGGGGGGCTCAGGGCCTGTGTGGGGACTCTGGGGCTGGTGGGGGACTCAGGCTGGAGAGAATAGAGAGAATTGGGAGAGGAGAGAAGAGAGGGAGATGTAGGGCTCAGGGCCTGTAGAGAGACTTAGGGCTCTTGGGGTCTGATGTGTGGTGGTGGTGGGCTCAGTCCTGGGGGCCTCAGGGAACTGTGGGGGGGGGGGGTCCTGGGGCCTCTGTGGAGTGTGGGGGGGCTCAGGCCTGGGGGGCTTGGGGCCTGTGGGGGGCTCTTGCCCGTGTGGGGATCGGGGGGGTCTTGGGGTGAGGCTCAGGGGTCTGTGGGGCTTCTCACCCTAAAATCCCCTCAAAAAGGGTTCTGGCAGGTGGGGTCAGACTCTCCTCCCAGTGCCAGGGTGAGAGGAAAGAGCCTCAAGCTGCTCCAGGGGAGGTTTAAGTTTGATTTCTTCCCCAGAAGGGTTTTGAGGCCTGGCACATGGGGACACCATGGTGACACCACCCCTCATGGAATCACTATCCCTGGAGGGGTTTAAAAGATGTGGCACTTGGGGACGTGGGTTAGGGGACAGCTGGACTTGATCTTAGAGGGTTTTAAGAGGTTTTTTTCCAGAACCTCAGTGATGCTGTGGGTGGGATGGAGCTTTGATAGGAGGGAACAAATGGTTGAGCTTCCTCGGGAAGGACTGTGGTGGAATTGTGCCGCTCCCTGCTCTTCCCCCAGCACATTTTAACTTTATTTCCTTTTTTTTGCTGCCCAGTTTGGTGACTTCTGCAAGGTCCCCACCCAGGCCTGGTGCCAGTACCTGCACAGGAAGCCCCACGAGGGCCCTCACTTTGGCCAGCACAGGGGCTACAGGACCTACAGGCCCACGGCTGCTTTCAGTGGCCCACGAGTGGACAGGTACCACTGGATCAACACCAAGAGGTAGAGCCAGGGCTGATCCTGCATTGTGGAGCCCTGATTTTTGTCATGGGGTGAAGGCTGGCACTGCACAACCTCATAAAAACAGCACTTCCTGTCTGATCCCTGTCTCTGACTCTGTATTTATCAATGTTTGGGGGGGGGGGGGGGTTTATGGGAGGTTTTTAAGTGTTTTTAATTGATGTTAACATAAGATTGAAGATGTGATGTGAGACTCTTCTTGTGAGTTAAAAAGGAAATGCATTAATCAATAAATCTGCTGATGTGCTTTTATCAAAGGCAGCTGCTGGTGGTGCCTTCAAGGGTGTTCAGGAGCTTTTTGGTGGAAACACCAGCACATAAAGAAAGATAAAAACAGCCCAGAAAATGCTTTGAAAGACACTTTTCTCCCTTCTGGCAAAGGTGTAACGAGCCAAGGCCTAAATATCACCAGCAGAAACGTTGGGGGTATTTAGTGGCTCACAAAAAGATTCAAATTGTGCTGTGCCCCCGTGAGTTTTGTACTGATGGGAGCGAAAAAAAGAGTTTTGAGTGACTTTGCTCTTCCCTCGTTTGCTCTTTGTCTACACTGGAGTTTGGGTTGATGTTTCACTGATGGGAAAATATTGAATATTTTGTGTTTTGGGGTTTGGCTCTTGAATTTGGGAGGAGGAGATGCTGATTCCCCAGGTTTGAGAGCAGGGATGGCCTTGGACAGTGCAGGATCTGCATTCCTGGGTGGGTGGTGGCACAGAACTGGAATATGGGGACTTCAGAAATTGCTGCAGTGGTGGAAAATAAGATTTCTTGCACTTGAAGTGGAATTGTGCAGCTGTAATTAACCCAAGGAACCATATCTGCAGCTTTTGCTGTGTCATAAAATCATCAAAGTGCAACTCTCAGCTGCACAGGCCTCAGAACACCTCATGGAGTGATGCATTAATTCAAAGAATCATTTATTTAACACCAGGAATTGAGTGCTTCTATATTTTGCTCCTGTTCCTGGAAACTCTGAGTCTGGGCTTTTGCAGCAATATTTCCTCTCAGCGCTTGCATGTGGCCAGAAATGTCAGCTCCTGCAGCCAAAGGCTTGTCACTGAAATCGCTGCACTCCTGATTTAATGAGCCTTTGGGATGGAGAGGAGAAAATCCATTGGAATTAAAGCAGAAATAGAGGATTTTCCTTGGATTGGAGCCCAGTGCAGAGGAGCAGGAAGCACCAAGTTTGGAGCATCACAACTTTCTGCCCTGGGCTATTTCCTCCTCTAATGCATTGATTTGTTTTCTCAAACTCTCCTTCTCCAAACTGGTTATTTCAAGGTAATAAGAGAGCAGATCTTCATTGCCTTTGCTGCTTAAAAACTGCTGTTCATCCTCTAGAATATTCAGCAGCTCCTCAGTTAATGCATCCACTTTATCCTCCAGTTCTGAAGGGGATGAGGAACTGAGAGTTTCCTCTTCAAAGCTAAAAAAAAAAAAAAAAACAAAACAGGGGAAGTGTTTAAATTGGGAGAGAAGAAATGCCAAGGTTAAAATGTTCTCTTCACAGGAGCAAACCAGAAAGACAAATTTCAGTGTATGAGGTAGTGAAATAATAAAAAATAAATTTAAAGAGTAAATAATAACTCCTGGCAAATTATTCTCACCGTGCTCCCCTTCCACTGCTGCTCAGGGGGTGAAGGAAATTCTCTTTTTTCTTCCCCAGCCACTTGGCATTGAGTGATTCCTCAGATTTCACACGGAGCAAGAGGTTCTTTGTGAGCACAGAAGTGGAGAGAGAGCAGAGAAATATTAATTTTAAAAGCCTTTCTGTAGCTTTTTAAAACATATTTTCATGGTATTGCTGTTTGTGCTGACCTAATGATTTATATAAAAGTTAAATAATTGATGTAATTATAATTGAAATATTTTTTTTCCTGCTTAAGCAGAATCATCTGGAACTAGAGCTGGGTTTTATAAACCATTTAATAAAGTAAAAGAATAGGGATGGTGAACTTTTTCAAGCAGATCTTGTGAGTTTTTTGGGTTTTTTTTCTTATTACCTTCTCAAGGGTTTCCACATCTGTGAGGCTTCTCCCTCTCACTTCAAAAAGCTGTGAAATCAGGTTTATTTCCTCTGTGGAGAAAGGCTCCTCCTTGAGCAGCATCTGAGTTATCCTCTGGGATTTCTCCCCCTGGGGAGCTGCTGAGAGCTGCAGCCTGAGGGAGAGCATCTCACCGAGACAGGCCTTCAGTGCCTGGAGAAATGATCAAAAACAACAAGAAAAAAAAGACTTTCTGAAAGGCTTTGGGAACCTCTATCACCTCAAGGGGTTGGGGAGGAAAATCCCAGATCCTGCTTTATTTTCCCATGAATTTCTCTGTGTTCTGAGCCAGGGCTGTGCTGATCAAAGTTGGATTTTCCCATTTACTTGCCCAGCTGAGGGTTAGGATGGATTTGTCTGGATTTTATCTCTTCAGTTCTGGTGCTGCCTTTCCCCCAACCTGGAAAAGAAACTCGGGATCATTTTAGCAAGGAGGGGATATAAAAGGGGCTCTTTGTTTGGAAGGTCTTCAGGAGCAGTCATGGAAAGGTGTCCATAAAATCCCAAACCCCTCCAGGGCTGAGGACATATTTACAGCTTTTAGGAAATTAGCAGAATTGATTAAAAGCACCAATTAGGAGGACAAGTGGTGATTCCATTCCCCCCCAGGTCCAGCCCCTTCTCTGGAGCCCCTCTCAGCACTGGCTGGGCTGTGTTGATGAAAATGAACCTCAGAGTTGTTCTGGGCCTTGGTTCCCAGCAAGAACCGAGATAGGACAGGGCCTTGCACCCCCAGGGCTTGGAGCTCTGGAATTTTTGCCTTTCTGCTCAGGGAAAAACCATGGAAAAGCACTGGAAAAACCAGCTCTGAATACAATAGGAACAGAGCTACAACTACATGTGCAAAGAGTGCAGAGAAGATAGAGAAGGAAAAAGGCAGAGAGCAAAGGCATCACTGGCAGCATCAACCCTTTGCTTTTAAAAGAAGGATTTTAAACAGAAACGAGTTGAATGTGATTAGATTGAGGAAAACAATGATCTGTTTGGAAAATGCTGCTGTACCTGGTGGAAAAGGCTCAGGAAGAGGGGGTTGGAGTCGTGCCTGAGGTCCCCAGCAGTGACATGAGCCAAGCAGTGCACCAGGAGCAGCAGGAAACCTCCCCCAGAGGCCAGGCAGTCCCTCAGGATGAAGAGTTTCTTCTTGGAATGCTGAGGAAAAAAAAAAAAAAATCAATATCCTCATGTGGGACAAAGGCACAGCAGGAACTGGCTCAGCCGATGAAAATCCTCATCATTTATCTCAGTTTTAGGTGAGTGTAAGGATTCAAATCAATGCTGGGGGGTATCCCCGTGCACAGGGCTTCATTTAATAATGCATGATGTGAATTTAAAGCACTCCTGTGTTCTCTGCTCTAGCAGGTTGATATTTATATTTTATGAACTTTAGAAAACTTAGGAAAAATAAGGCTGAATAGCCAGATTTTATAATTTAATTACAGCAGTTTGTAATTTAATTATAGTGAGTAAAATGCTGATCCACTGACTCCTGTGAAGCTGACCTGGAGAGAATTTGGTAGGAATGAAAAGTGGAAGAACTTGGACATGAGAGAGTGGAAAATCAGATGTAATGAAAGTGCTTTGGGTATGATCCTCCCATTAAATATGGATTTAAACATTTCTGGATTAGGTTTGTGCTCAGATAAATCTGGAGTTTATCAACATTTGATGATTTCTCATATCAATGTGTTTTATTTTCCTAGAAAGCATCAAACATTTTATGACAAGCAGAAAACATTGAATGCTTTTCATTTGGCTTCCCAGTCCTGGAATTTGATGGAGATATAAAAATATTCATGGAGGGATGTGGAGGGGACAGACCTGGTAAAAGAAGGAATTCCTGAAGGGATTTCCTGGGGCATGGCTCTGGGGGAGGCTGGATCTGTAAAGCTGACCTGGAGAGAATTTGGTAGGAATGCAAAGTGGTAGAACTTGGACATGAGAAAGTGGAAAATCAGATGTAATGAAAGTGCTTTGGGTATGACCCTCCCATTAAATATGGATTTAAACATTTCTGGGTTAGGTTTGTGCTCAGATAAATCCGGAGTTTATCAACATTTGATGATTTCTCATATCAATGTGTTTTATTTTCCTAGAAAGCATCAAACATTTTATGACAAGCAGAAAATATTGAATGCTTTTCATTTGGCTTCCCAGTCCTGGAATTTGATGGAGATATAAAAACATTCATGGAGGGATGTGGAGGGGACAGACCTGATAAAAGAAGGAATTCCTGAAGGGATTTCCTGGGGCATGGCTCTGGGGGAGGCTGGAGGCCACACCCAGGGAGATTTCTGGAGCCTGCAAAGAGAAGGGAAAATGTTCCTGTAAATTCTGGAGGCACCTCAGAGCCAAAAAAAATCCATGTGGAAATGGAGACTGGTTGAAAAAACCTTAGGATTTCCTCTTACCAATTGTTTAATTAAAGAAATGAAAGTGTTCTCCAGGCCTGGAGCTCTGGGTGGAGCCACTATAATCTATTGATTTATTCTTTATTTATTTTTTATTTTATTATGTTATTTTTATTCATTTTATTTATTTTTTCTTTTTCTTTATTTTATTTTTATTTTTTTTATTTTATTATTTTTTATGTTTCTTTGTTTTTCTTTTTTTTTTCTTTATTATTTTCTTTATTTTTTTTCTTTATTTTGTTTTTCTTATTTTTGTTTTTCTTTATTGTTTGGTTTCTTTATTTTTGTTTTTCTTTATTTTTTCTTTATTTGTTTTATTTCATTTGTTTCTTATTTTATTTTTCAATTTTTATTATTTCTTATTTTTATTTTTAATTTTATTTTTTATTTTGTTTTTATTTTTCTTGGTTTTATTTATTTTATTTTTTCTATTTTATTTTTAAAAATTTTATTATTTTTATTGTTTTTCTTTTTCCTTATTTTATTTTTTATTTTTCTTTATTTTGTTTTTTAATTTTTAAAATTTTATTTTCTTATTTTTTAATTTTATTTTTTATTTTGTTTTTATTTTTCCTGTTTTTATTTATTTTATTTTTTCTATTTTATTTTTTTAATTTTTATTATTTTTATTGTTTTTCTTTTTCCTTATTTTATTTTTTCATTTATTTTCTTTTTTAATTTTTTTATTTGTTATTTGTTATTTTCTTTTTTATTTTTACTATTTGTATTTATTTTTGAACTTTTAAAAATTTAAATCTATTTATTTATAAACAGCCTGGAAAGTTTACCCAGAGGGTGCTAAGAACTGTGCAGAGAAAATGAGAGAATCCTTATTTTGAGTTATAAAGGGAATTAATTTTATCACAAATTGGGGATTAATCCCTCATTTCCTGAGTGCTGTGCTCAAAAAACAACAAATGTAAGAACTGAATGTGGATTTTGTGGGGAAAACAGAATTGCAATTGAATTCCTGCTCTTTGCACACTGCTCATTCTCTAATTAATTTTCCTTACAGTTGCCACACACTTTGCAGCCTGTTGGCTGGAGAGTATTTTGGGGCAAATTTATGGATTTTCAGTATTTTCAACTCACTTTGATGTGAAATGTGAGGAACTGCAGGAGGGAGAGGCCGTGCTGGAACACCACGAACTCCCTGGCAGAGAGAGCTGCAGGATCCACTGCTGCCAATTCCTGACTCCCCGAGGCCTCCTGCACTCCCTGAGCAGGAATTCCTGCTGCAAAAAAGCACAATTTCATTAAATGAATTCATTTCTATTTGCATTTTGTCTCTCCAAGAGTTAACACAGCAAGAAAAGTGGATAAAACACTGCATTTCTCATTTTTATTATGATTTTTTCATAGCAAAATGAATCCCTGTTGATGCACTGTGAGTTATTATAAGGAAATATCCACAACTTTATTTTTCCTAGAGAAATTCCTCATAATTAAGATAATTAAGGGCTGGAAAAACAATCTTAATTTTGTGTGAGGCTGGTCCTGCACTCCCTGAGGAGGAATTTCTGCTGCAAAAAAGCAGAATTTCATTAAATGAATTCATTTCTATTTGCATTTTGTCTCTCCAAGAGGTAACACAGCAAGAAAAGTGGATAAAGCATTTCTCATCTTTATTATAATATATTTCAAAGCAAAAATATTGCTTTGTTGATACATTGTGAATTATTATAAGGATGATGAAGGAAATACCCATAAATTTATTTTTCCTAGAGAAATTCCTCATAATTAAGGGCTGGAAAAATAATCTTAATTATGTGTGGGTCTGGTCCTGCACTCCCTGAGCAGGAATTTCTGCTGCAAAAAAGCAGAATTTCATTAAATGAATTCATTTCTATTTGCATTTTATCTCTCCAAGAGGTAACACAGCAAGAAAAGTGGATAAAGCATTTATAATTTTTTCAAAGCAGAATGAATCCTTGTTGATGCACTCTGAATTATTATAAGGATGATGAAGGAAATATCCAAAACTCTATTTTTCCTAGAGAAATTCCTCGTAATTAAGGGCTGGAAAAACAATTTTGTGTGAGGCTAGTCCTGCACTCCCTGAGCAGGAATTCCTGCTGCAAAAAATCAAATTAACATTAAATGAATTCATTTCTATTTGCATTTTCTCTCTCCAAGAGTTAACACAGCAAGAAAAGTGGATAAAACACTGCATTTCTCATTTTTATTATGATTTTTTCATAGCAAAATGAATCCCTGTTGATGCACTCTGAATTATTATAAGGAAATATCCAAAACTTTAGTTTTCCTAGAGAAATTCCTCATAATTAAGATAATTAAGAGCTGGAAAAACAATCTTAATTATGTGTGGGTCTGGTCCTGCACTCCCTGAGCAGGAATTCCTGCTGCAAAAAAATCAAATTAGCATTAAATGAATTCATTTCTATTTGCATTTTGTCTCTCCAAGAGGTAACACAGCAAGAAAAGTGGATAAAGCATTTATAATTTTTTCAAAGCAAAATGAATCCTTGTTGATGCACTCTGAATTATTGTAGGGATGATGAAGGAAATACCCATAAATTTATTTTTCCTAGAGAAATTCCTCATAATTAAGGGCTGGAAAAATAATCTTAATTATGTGTGGGTCTGGTCCTGCACTCCCTGAGCAGGAATTTCTGCTGCAAAAAAGCAGAATTTCATTAAATGAATTCATTTCTATTAGCATTTTATCTCTCCAAGAGGTAACACAGCAAGAAAAGTGGATAAAACACTGCATTTCTGATTTTTATTATAATTTTTTCATAGCAAAATGAATCCCTGTTGATGCACTCTGAATTATTATAAGGAAATATCCAAAACTTTATTTTTCCTAGAGAAATTCCTCATAATTAAGATAATTAAGGGCTGGAAAAACAATCTTAATTATGTGTGGGTCTGGTCCTGCACTCCCTGAGCAGGAATTCCTGCTGCAAAAAAATCAAATTAGCATTAAATGAATTCATTTCTATTTGCATTTTGTCTCTCCAAGAGGTAACACAGCAAGAAAAGTGGATAAAGCATTTATAATTTTTTCAAAGCAAAATGAATCCTTGTTGATGCACTCTGAATTATTGTAGGGATGATGAAGGAAATACCCATAAATTTATTTTTCCTAGAGAAATTCCTCATAATTAAGGGCTGGAAAAATAATCTTAATTATGTGTGGGTCTGGTCCTGCACTCCCTGAGCAGGAATTTCTGCTGCAAAAAAGCAGAATTTCATTAAATGAATTCATTTCTATTAGCATTTTATCTCTCCAAGAGGTAACACAGCAAGAAAAGTGGATAAAACACTGCATTTCTGATTTTTATTATAATTTTTTCATAGCAAAATGAATCCCTGTTGATGCACTCTGAATTATTATAAGGAAATATCCAAAACTTTATTTTTCCTAGAGAAATTCCTCATAATTAAGATAATTAAGGGCTGGAAAAACAATCTTAATTATGTGTGGGTCTGGTCCTGCACTCCCTGAGCAGGAATTTCTGCTGCAAAAAAATTAAATTAACATTAAACGAATTCCTTTCTATTTGCATTTTGTCTCTCCAAGAGGTAACACAGCAAGAAAAGTGGATAAAGCATTTCTCATCTTTATTCTAATTTTTCCAAAGCAAAATGAATCCTTGCTGATGTATTGTGAATTATTAGAAAGATGATGAAGGAAATAGCCAAAACTTTATTTTTCCTAGTGAAATTTCTCCTAATTAAGGACTGGAAAAACAACATTAATTATGTGTGGGGCCGCTCAGCAGCAAATTCAGGTGATTTGGGTGCTGAGTGTTTCCCTTCACTGGTAGAGAGGAGAATAAACGAGGGATCTGTGCAGGAAAATCTGATTATAACCAACATCTCCCTAAAGGGTGAAGCCAAAAATCTTCCAATTACACCCAATTATGAGAAGGAAAAGAGGGGAAAATGTACTTTTTTCCAGCTTTTGGCTCTGTCCCAGCCCAGCTGCCACCGCGTGGCTCCGGAGTTCATCGTTCACCTCTCTCAGGAGACCCAGGAGAAAAGAGGATTTTTTACACCTCATTTCATCCCCTGTGGAAAAATAATAATAAAAAATGAAGATATTTTCCCGAACAATCCATTTCTCGCCGTGTTTTCCGAGGAAACTTTTCCCACGTTGGGGATTTTGTAGGCGAGGTGAACCCAGGGTGGGAAAAGAAAGAGAAATGAGAATATCTTGAATTTTGTTACCGTGCAGAGGAGGTGTTGTGAGCTGGGGGCTCAGCAGGGTCAGCCTGGAGGCCAGCAGCTGCTCTGCCTGCTTCAGCACCTTGGTACCTGCGAGGAGAGGAGAATTCCAGGTGTTTCTGACAAAATTCCAGAGGGATTCGTGCCCATTCACTTTCCCATAAGTTAATTTTGACTTTCTACAGTATTCAATGCAGCGTCAAGGATTTCTCTGACGAGGCTGGGATGTTGGACAGAGCTCTTTATTGTACAGAGACTGAGACTGCTCCAGATCACTCTGGGACTGCTGCTGACACTGCTCCTATGGCTGCTGCTGTGGCTACTGCCATGGCCACTGCCCCATAGCCACTGCCCCATGGCCCCTGCCCCATGGCCACTGCCCCATGGCCCCTGCCCCATGGCCACTGCCCCATGGCCCCTGCCCCATGGCCCCTGCCCCATGGCCACTGCCCCATGGCCACTGCCCCATGGCCCCTGCCCCATGGCCACTGCCCCATGGCCAGTGCCCCATGGCCACTGCCCCATGGCCACTGCCCCCATGGTCACTGCCCTATGGTCACTGCCCTCTACTGTGCAGTGAAAATTCCCTTGATCCCATCCCACCCCCAGGCTGTGCCATCCCATAAACAGCAAAGATAAACAATCCCCTGGAAGGTCACACCCTACAATCCTCTCCCACAATGGGTGCAGAGGCCACAAAGCCATGCTCCTCTTTGCCATGCCCATCCCTGGTGCCCTGGATGTGCTCCCTGGGCACCTCTGGGCCAGGGCAGAGGCTCCCTCTGGGCATTCCAGGCTGATTTTCTCTAACACACACAGTGGAACCCAACAACTTTCCTACCCTGTATTCAGATCTCAGTTTAAAAACTGATTGCTATGATTAAAAGCCGTGATTTTTTATACTAAATTCTACCTTTTTTAAATACTAAAATCTGATTTTTGGAAGAGGCTTAAGAATGTAGAAGGAATTAAGAGTTAAGAATGTTGGAATCTCTCCCCAGTTCATTTCCATCAGGGACCCTGTGCAGCATAATAATAATAATAAATAAAAATAACAAATATATTTTCTTATATAAATAAATATTATTTTCTGAATAGGAGTGTGAAGAAATACATTTTCCATTTTACCTTCTGGCTGCAACCCTTTAACTTTCTGATTATTGTTATGCATCAATCCCAAATTATTATTATTATAATTATATGTTTACTATATTTTATTTGCAATAATATATTATTCTTCTTATTTTTATTATTATTACTATTATATAATAATAATATTGGTAATGCATCAATACCAAATTATTGTTATATAATTACTATACGTTATTTATAATAAAATATTATTATTATTTTTATTATTATTGTTATAGTAATAATTATATTTGTAATTAATCAATGCCAAATTATTATTATTATATAATTACTATATATTATTTATAATAGTTATATTATTTTTATAATTTTTATTATTATTGGTTATAGTAATAATAGGATATTGGTGATACAATCAATACAATTATTATGTTAGTATTAGATTTTATATTGTTTATAATAATTTATTATTATTTTTATTGTTATATTATATGCATAATATTTGCAATGCATCAACACCAAATTATTCTTATATAGTTATTCGATTTTATTTATGATAATATATCTTATTTATTTTTATATAATATTAATAATAATTTTAATGCCTCAATATAAACAATTACCCCCAGCTCACCGGAATTCCTTGACTTACTCTGAGTCAGGAACAGGAGGAGCTGATCCTCTGCCTCTGGATGTGTCCGAAGCTGGGGATTCTGGGGGCTGTGGGATGGGGAGTGGCTGCTCTGCTGCCTTCTCCCTTTTTTACCTCCTCCCAATCTCTCTCTCAGCATCTGCAGATCCACCTGGAAATCCTTCCCAAAGGAGGATTTTCCCTCCACCAAACTCTGCAAGGAAAAGGAAGGGATCAAACAGAGCCTGGGAAGTGCTGGGATTTCTCAGGCTCTCTAGGGATGAGCTCTCTGTGGTCCACATCATCACAAACCTCACAATCAGTTTAAAAAACCCCTCAAAAAACCCCTACATTCACAATTTTGGCCACAACCTCCTTTTGAAATCTCTTCTTCTCCCATCCCTTCCCAATTTCTTGAAGTGTCACATTCCTGTTCTCCACTTTCAGCCATTTCCTTCATAAATATCTATAATATTTATATTATATTCATATGTATATTCCCATATAAAATGTGAATTTCATCATTCAGGACTGCTGCACTCATGGTCTTATTAACATGATACCATTATTATTATTATTATTATTATTATTATTATTATCCCATTATTATTAGTAACATGATACCATTATTATTATTATTATTATCCCATTATTATTAGTAACATGATACCATTATTATTATTACCCCATTATTATTATTAACATGATACCATTATTATTAGTAACATGATACCATTATTATTATTATTATCCCATTATTATTAGTAACATGATACCATTATTATTTTTATACAATTATTAACATGATACCATTATTATTATTATTATTATCATCCCATTATTATTAGTAAGATTATACCATTATTATTACTATTATCCCATTATTATTAGTAACATTATACCATTATTATTTTTATGCCATTATTAACATGATACAATTATTATTATTATTATTATTATTATTATTATTATTATTATTATTATTATTATTATTATCATCCATTATTATTAGTAACATGATACCATTATTATTATGATACCGTTATTATTAGTAACATTATACCATTATTATTATTATTATCCCATTATTATTAATAACATTACACCATTATACCATTAATTTTATATTGTATGCATTTTCTACTAAAAAACCTTTGGGATTTGCTCTTTTCTAACCTGAAACGGATCAAAACGACTCGAAATATTCTCATTGTTTTGCTTTTCCAGGAGGTGCCTCAGCTCTTCCCTCAGCTTTCTCATTTTCTGCTCTCTGAATCTTTTCACTTCATCACTTGTGGTATTTGCATCATCCACAACCTGCAGATGAAAGAAAATAAATCCTGAAGATCCTGAAAACACCTGAAGATCCTGGTGTTGTTTCGAGAGTTTTGATACTTGAAGAACAAATCCTTTCACACGTTAAGAGCAGAAATTAATTATTATTTCCGAAATAAGAGTGCAAAGAAATATATTTTGAGTTTTACCTTCTGGCTGCAGCATTTTAAGTTCCTGATGATTTCCCTCAAGTGGGTTTCTCTCAGCTGTAATAATCTTGAAGCTTGGAGAAATTCCAGCACCAAAAATAAATATTCTGTGTTGTCCTGCAGCAGCTGCAAAATGTCCTTGGTGTCGTCATCCACTGAGGAATCCTGGAAGGTAAATTGGAATATCTGAACCTCCTTTGGTTCATTTAATTTGAGGACAGGTTTGAGAGTTGGAGTTTTGAAAATGCAAAGTTTGGGAGAAAAAAAAAAAGCAGTGGAAATTTGGTAAAACCATCTGGCAGAGCTTTATTTTTGTTGGTTAGAAACATCCAAATAAACCTATAAATGCTAAAAATAAATGTATGATTCTCTGAGAAGTCTTGAGTAAATCCATGCTAAAATTGGATTTGAATTGTCTGATTTTCAGTAGAAAATCCCAGGATGGTTTCAATCCTTTCTGGCATTAAAAATCAGTATAAAATATTTTAATCTGGACTTCATTTTTCTATGATCACATTGAATTTATAAAATTTTGCAGCAACAAAGCAGTGGAAATTTGGTATAAACATCCGGCAGAGCTTTATTTTTGTTGGTTAGAAACATCCAAATAAACCTACAAATGCTAAAAATAAATGTGTGATTCTCTGAGAAGTCTTGAGTAAATCCATGTTAAAATTGGATTTGAATTGTCTGATTTTTTAGTAGAAAATCCTAGGATGGTTTTAATCCTTTTTGACAATAAAAATCAGTACAAAATATTTTAATCTGGACTTAACTTCATTTTTCTATGATCACATTGAATTGATAAAATTTTGCAGCAACAAAGCAGTGGAAATTTGGTAAAAATATCCGGCAGAGCTTTATTTTTGTTGGTTAGAAACATCCAAATAAACCTACAAATGCTAAAAATAAATGTATGATTCTCTGAGAAGTCTTGAGTAAATCCATGCTAAAATTGGATTTGAATTGTCTGATTTTTTAGTAGGAAATCCCAGGATGGTTTCAATCTTTTTTGACATTAAAAATCAGTATAAAATATTTTAATCTGGACTTCATTTTTCTATGATCACATTGAATTTACAAAATTTTGCAGCAACAAAGCAGTGGAAATTTGGTATAAACATCCGGCAGAGCTTTATTTTTGTTGGTTAGAAACATCCAAATAAACCTGCAAATGCTAAAAATAAATGTATGATTCTCTAGGAAGTCTTGAGTAAATCCATGCTAAAATTGGATTTGAATTGTCTGATTTGTAGTAGAAAATCCCAGGATGGTTTCAATCCTTTTTGACAATAAAAATCAGTATAAAATATTTTAATCTGGACTTCATTTTTCTATGATCACATTGAATTTATAAAATTTGCAGCAACAAAGCAGTGGAAATTTGGTAAAACCATCTGGCAAATCTTTATTTTTGTTGGTTAGAAAAATCCAAATAAACCTACAAATGCTAAAAATAAATGTGTGATTCTCTGAGAAGTCTTGAGTAAATCCATGCTAAAATTGGATTTGAATTGTCTGATTTTTTAGTAGGAAATCCCAGGATGGTTTCAATCCTTTTTGGTATTAAAAATCAGTATAAAATATTTTAATCTGGACTTCATTTTTCTATGATCACATTGAATTTATAAAATTTTGCAGCAACAAAGCAGTGGAAATTTGATATAAACATCCGGCAGAGCTTTATTTTTGTTGGTTAGAAACATCCAAATAAACCTGCAAATGCTAAAAATAAATGTATGATTCTCCAGGAAGTCTTGAGTAAATCCATGCTAAAATTGGATTTGAATTGTCTGATTTTTTAGTAGGAAATCCCAGGATGGTTTCAATCCTTTCTGGCATTAAAAATCAGTATAAAATATTTTAATCTGGACTTCACTTCATTTTTCTATGATCACATTGAATTTACAAAATTTGCAGCAACACATTCCAGGTTCTAAACCAAACTTAAGAGTTTTTTAAACCAAAAAAAAAGAGAATTTTACTTCCACCACGAGGAGTTCCAGGCCTGTGCCCTCTTTTTGGGATTTCAGGGCAGCCTTCCTGAGCCTGTGACAATCCAGGAGCAGAATCACCCTGTGCCTCAGGTGCCTCTGGGACAGGATGGAATAAGCCACAAAATCCCCAAATTTCTCTCCTTTGGTCTCCTGGATCATTTTTGTTTCTTGGGCTTTGAGCTGAGCAAAAAAAAAAACATTTAAAAAATCTTACAGACTTGAAAAAGCGTGGAAATGTTTTAATTTTCAGTTCAGGTTTGAAAAGAGAAATCTAGAAAGGGGGAAAATTACAAACCCTGATAATAATGGGATCCATCAACTTCCAAAAAGACTTCTAAAATTTTTCCTTTGACACTTTGAGTTAAATAATTGTGAATCCCATAAAATATTGGGATTTAAGGCTAGGGAATAGGAGTTAAAGAATTGTGATTCCCATCAAACACTGGGATTCAAGGCCAGAAAATTGGAGTTAAATAATTCTGAATCCCAAAAAATATTGCTAAAATAACAAGGCCAGGGAGTTGGGGTTAAATAATTGTGAATCTAAATAACATATTGGGATTCCAAGCCAGGGAATTGGAGTTAAATAATAATTGTGAATCCCATAAAATATTGGAATTCCAAGCCAGGGAATTGGAGTTAAATAATTCTGAATCCCAAAAAAATATTGCTAAAATAACAAGGCCAGGGAGTTGGGGTTAAATAATTGTGAATCTAAATAAAATATTGGGATTTAAGGCTAGGGAATTGGAGTTAAAGAATTGTGAATCCCATCAAACATTGGGATTCAAGGCCAGGGAGTTGGAGTTAAACAATTGTGAATTCCGTAAAATATTGGAATTCCAAGCCAGGGAATTGGAGTTATATAATTCTGAATCCCAAAAAATATTGCTACAATAACAAGGCCAGGGAGTTGGGGTTAAATAATTGTGAATCCCATAAAATATTGGGATTTAAGGCTAGGGAATTGGAGTTAAAGAATTGTGAATCCCATCAAACACTGGGATTCAAGGCCAGGGAATTGGGGTTAAATAATAATTGTGAACCCTATAAAACATTGGGATTCCAGGCAAGGGAATTAGGGTTAAATAACTGTGAATCCCATCAAACATTGGGATTCAAGGCCAGAAAATTGGAGTTAAATAATTCTGAATCCCAAAAAAATATTGCTACAATAACAAGGCCAGGGAGGTGGGGTTAAATAATTGTGAATCTAAATAAAATATTGGGATTCCAGGCCAGGGAATTGGAGTTAAAGAATTGTGAATCCCAATAAAATATTGCTAAAATAACAAGGCCAGGGTTAATTAATGCCAATCCCAATTTTTCGCTGGGTTACCTTTTCCTCCGTGTGGCTTTGAAGCTCCAGCCTGAACTGTGCCTGCATTTTCCTCAGCTCAGCCTCTGCCTCCGTGCTCAAACCCTTGAGCAGATCCCTGTCCTGATGGTGCTCCTGGAGAAAAGCCACAGCTCTGGCTGCCTGCTGCTCCTCTCTGCTCTCTGCAACCTCCCAGGCCACTTCTTCTCCTCGATTTTGGGTGCTGAAGCCGCTCAGGATCCTGGTCACACCTTCTGGGAGAGCCCCAGTCTGAAGCAAGGTAAGCAAAATGAAAATATTACTATTTTTAATAGAAATAATCAATTTTTTTCTAGAATTGGGTGTAATTACAGGGGTTTGAAGAGTGGAGCTCTGTCCTTGCACTGCAGGTTTTTAAGCAGGGTGGGTGTTTGTGCATTTTAAATTTTGTGAGATGCCTCAAGGCTCATGCAGGGAGGGGTGAGGCAGGAAAATCACAAAATGCCTCTACCTGGAGGTGGCTGTAGAGATCCAGGACTCTGTACAGACACTTCTGGCTCAGAGCTTGCAGCTTGACAATCTTCATGCCTGAAACCTGGAGCATCCGAGTTACAGAGTCTGGGCGATGCTCAGCTTCCCAGGAATGGTTCTGTTAAAAAGATAAAACCAAAAAAAACCCCCAAAACAAAAAACCAAAAAAAAAAGTGGGATTTTTCTCCAGCAATAAAGATCTCTGTGGTGAGCAGGAGCAGAGGAGACCTGAAACATTTGAATTTTTGGAGTATTTAAAGTGCTGTTTCTGGAATATTTAAAGTGCGTGATCACCCTGGAATGGCCAAATCCAGCTGTGTGTGTGTGACATCCGTTCCATCTGTCACGTGAGGTGACAAAAACACCCAGAAAACGCCCCAAACTCACCTGCTGCTGGCTGGGGTCACAACCTGGGCTCTGCAGACAAAAGGACAGCTGCTGTGGGAGCTCTTCCAGGAAATTCTGGGGCTGTTTGGGCACTGCCAGCGCTGGGCTGAGGTTGGAATGTTTGATTTCATCCAGGTGCCTCTGGAGCAGGGCTTGTCCAGCCTGGTTGTGGTGCCCTGAGAGCTCTGCCAGGAGCGAATCCAGGGTGCCAGCCCTGCTCTGCATCCCCTGAAATTGAGGTTGGAATGTTTGAATTCAATCTCTGGAGCAGAGCTTCTCCAGCCTGGCTGTGGTGCCCTGAGACCTCTGCCAAGAGTGAATCCAGGGTGCCAGCCCTGCTCTCCATGCCCTGAAACTGAGATTGGAATGTTTGATTTCATCCAGGTGCCTCTGGAGCAGGGCTTGTCCAGCCTGGTGATGGTGCCCTGAGAGCTCTGCCAGCAGTGAATCCAGGGCTTCAGCCCAGCTCTCCATCCCCTGAAACTGAGGTTGGAATGTTTGATTTCATCCAGGTGTCTCTGTCCAGCCTGGTTGTAGTGTCCTGAGAGCTCTGCCAAGAGTGAATCCAGGGTGCCAGGCCTGCTCTCCATGCCCTGAAACTGAGGTTGGGATGTTTGAATTCAATCTCAAGGTGTCAGCCCTGCTCTGCATCCCCTGAAATTGAGGTTGGAGTGTTTGAATTCAATCTCAAGGTTCCAGCCCTGCTCTGCATCCCCTGAAATTGAGGTTGGAGTGTTTGAATTCAGTCTCAAGGTGCCAGCCCTGCTCTCCTTCCCCTGAAATCATGGACATCCCATCTGCATCACCAGCAGCACCAGGTGAATGGGAACTGAGCCACACTGAGCCTGAGGTGTAAAAATCTCAGCCTGAAATTAAAAATCTTTGTTCATTTAAGTGGGATTAAATATCCAAGAGTCACTAAAAATGAGGCCACTGCTTGTGCCTTAACACAGAGAGAGGAAAACTGAATCAGGTTCTGTTTTGCTTTGTCAGAATCAGATTTTCCCCCTTCTCTAATAAACTTCAGAAGGTTTTTTCCTTGTCTAATAAACTTCTTACTTCAGTTTTTTGAAACAATGTGAGAAAACTGAAAGGAATTGAGGCAGGAATGGGGAAACTTCCTTCTCCTGCGTGTCAGCTGGGAAAGCTGAGGTGCCAACCTTACCCCGTTTGATTTGTGGCACTCCTTGGATTCATAGAAGGAGCAGACAGTGCCCATCTCCTGTGCCAGCAGGGCCATTTCCAGCTGTGCCCACTCCCAGCTGTGCTTCTCCAGGAGGAACCTGCAGCCAGATGTGCACACACGGCCTGAAACCATCACTATTTTATATCATCATCTTCCAGATGTGCACACACAGCCTGAAAACATCACTATTTTTATATCATCATCTACCACTATTTTTATATCATCTACCACTATTTTAATAGAATCATCTCCCAGATGTGCACACGCAGCCTGAAACCTTCAGTATTTTTATATCATCATCTACCACTATTTTTATATCATCTACCACTATTTTTATAGAATCATCTTCCAGATGTGCACACACAGCATTAAAACATCACTATTTTCATAGAATCATCTTCCAGATGTGCACACAAAGCATTAAAACATCACTATTTTTATATCATGAACTCCCACATGTGCACACGCAGCCTGAAACCATCACTACTTTTATACAATCATCTACCACAATCACCTGGAGATCAGGGATCTCCTTTTGAGCCACACACCAGCCCCCAGACATAAATTCCTGAGGAGAAAACGTGCAAAAAAAAATGTGTTTTTATGGCCAAAACGGAGGGTTTCTCACCTCGCCTGCATTTCTTGCTGCACGTGGCTGATCCTTTCTGCAGGGGATCTCACAGAAGCTGCAGTGCTTTCCTGATTTGCTTCACTTTTTAACTCCTCTGTGGCAGCAGCAGAGGCTTTTAAAGTGCTCCTGGAGGAGGAGCCTGGGCAAGAAACAGGAGGAAAACCACAATTATTGCAAGAATTTTAATTCTTTTTCAATATCTGCCTTAACTTTGGTGAGGGCTGGCAAGGGAAGCTGAGAATTGCAGGTGATTTCAGGGCTCATCCCACCCTGGGGCAAATCTACACGAATTTAATTTGCTCATTAAATTCAACAAAAAGGGACTAAAATCTGATCTTTGGCTGTCAGATGGAGAATTCAAAGTTGGATTTAAGGTTGGATTTAAAGTTGGATTTAAGGTTGGATTTAAAGTTGGATTTAAGGTTGGATTTAAGGTTGGATTTATTTAAAGTTGGATTTAAGGTTGGATTTAAAGTTGGATTTAAGGTTGAATTTAAGGTTGGATTTAAAGTTGAATTTAAAGTTGGATTTAAGGTTGGATTTAAAGTTGGATTTAAGGTTGGATTTAAGGTTGAACTTAAAGTTGGATTTAAAGTTGAATTTAAAGTTGGATTTAAGGTTGGATTTATTTAAAGTTGGATTTAAGCTTGAATTTAAAGTTGGATTTAAGGTTGGATTTATTTAAAGTTGGATTTAAAGTTGGATTTAAAGTTGGATTTAAGGTTGAATTTAAGGTTGGATTTAAAGTTGGATTTAAAGTTGGATTTAAGGTTGGATTTGAAGTTGGATTTAAAGTTGAATTTAAGGTTGAACTTAAAGCTGGATTTAAGGTTGAATTTAAGGTCGGATTTAAGGTTGAATTTAAAGTTGGATTTAAAGTTGGATTTAAAGTCACATTTAAAGTCACATGTAAAGTCGCATTTAAAGTCACATTTAAAGTTGAACTAATATAAAATAAAATAAGGAAAGTGGCACAGGGCCTTTCTCTCCTCTCTTACCTGGGCTCTCAGGTGATAATTCATTTTTCCTGTGTTCCTCCAGCACCTGCAGCACAGCCTGGAGCAGTGGGATCAGTTTTTTTGGGATCATTTCCCATGGATTCCTTGAGACCCCACCAAGGTCAGAAGATCTGGAGCTGTGAGGGTTCTCAAAGCCAGGGAGAAGCACCTGGAGGAGCAGAGAGCACACAGAGGATGCTCGATGGCAAAAAGATCACTTTAGAAAATCAAAACTCCCGGAATTTGCTGCCTTTCCCTGAAAAATTTAAATTATGGGTTCAGAAAGAGCAGCTTGAAATGATGGAGAGACCCAGCATCACCTCTGGTTTAGGCAGGAATTAATTGGTTTGCAGCCTATGAAATATTGAATAAATATTGAATTTTAATATGAAATATTAAATTTAATATTGACTTTTAATATGAAATATTGAATAAACATTGAATTTTAATATGAAATATTGAATAAATATAGAATTGTAATATGAAATATTGAATAAATATAGAATTGTAATATGAAATATTAAATTTAATATTGGATTTTAATATAAAATATGAAATAAATTTATTTATGTAGAATATATATAATTTGGACAATTTATTAATATATTTAGACATATATAATATGTATTTATATTTATTTATACATATACAGCAGACTAAACACAATCTGCTGTACTAAAAGTGACATTTCACATGGCCATGCCTCAGATTTCTAGAAGAGAATTCAATTTGTTGTTCCATGAAGAAGTTCAATGTTTTATTCCATGTATCAATTCAATTTGTTATTCCATATATAAATTTCGTGTATTATTCAATGTATAAATTCAATTTGTTATTCCATGTATAAATTTACTTTATTATTCCATGATAAATTCAAGGTTTTATTCCATGTCTCAATTCCATTTTTTATTCCATGTACAAATTTACTTTGTTATTCCATGCATAAATTCAGTTTTTTATTCCATGTATAAATTCAATTTGTAATTCCATGTATAAATTTATTTTATTATTCCATGATAAATTCAATGTTTTATTCCATGTATAAATTCAATTTGTTATTCCATGTATAAATTTATTTTATTATTCCATGATAAATTCAATGTTTTATTCCAGGAGAAATCCAGTTTGTAATTCCATGCATAAATTCCATTTTTTATTCCATGTATAAATTCAATTTTAAATTCCATGATAAATTCAGTGTTTTATTCCATAATAAATTCAATGTTTTATCCCACGATAAATTCAATGTTTTATTCCAGGATAAATTCGGTTTGTAATTCCATTATAAATTCCATTTTTCGTTCCATGTATAAATTCCATTTTTTATTCCATGATAAATTCAGTGTTTTATTCCATGTATATATTCAGTGTCTTATTCCATGTGTAAATTCAGTTTGTTATTCCATGTATAAATTCAATTTTTAATTCCACATATAAATTCAGTGTTTTATTCCATAATAAATTCAATGTTTTATCCCACGATAAATTCAGTGTTTTTATTCCAGGATAAATTTGGTTTGTAATTCCATGATAAATTCCATTTTTCATTCCATGTATAAATTCCATTTTTAATTCCATGTATAAATTCCATTTTTAATTCCATGTATAAATTCAATGTTTTATTCCACGATAAATTCAGTGTTTTATTCCAGGATAAATTTGGTTTGTAATTCCATGATAAATTCCATTTTTCATTCCATGTATAAATTCAATTTTTAATTCCATGTATAAATTCCATTTTTCATTCCATGTATAAATTCCATGTTTCATTCCATGTATAAATTCCATGTTTTATTCCATGTACAAAGGGAATTTATCCCACGTGCTGATGTCTCTGAGCTCAGCTCTACCTGCTGCTCTCCCTCCTCATCCTCTCCCTCTCCCGGGATGCTCAGAGCCTTCATCCACAGCTCCTTCACTGAGCAGATTTCACTCAGTACCTTGTGGTACACGACTTTCACCTGAGGCACAAACCAAAAATTAATCAATGAATAAAAATTAATAAATAAATAAAAATTAATAAATAAATAGAAATTAAGAAATAAATAAAAATAATAAATAAAATTTCAAAATAAAATAAAGTAAGAAATAAATAAAATAAAGTAAGAAATAAATAAAATAAAGAAATGAAAAATAAGAAA
>JAVTVJ010002703.1:0-15549 GCA_034509425.1 Eopsaltria australis
CTCCCTGGGCTCTATTGTGACACTAGCGGCTCAATTGTGACACAACGGTGTTTCTATTATGACAGTAGAGTGGCTCTATTGTGATACTAGTCGCTCTATTGGGACATTAACGTGGCTCTATTGTGACACCATGGTGGCTCTACTGTGACATAAAGGTGCTCTATTGTGACACCGTAGGGGCCCTATTATGTCACTAGCGGCTCTGTTGTGACACAACAGTGTTTCTCTTTTGAGAGTCTAGTGGCTCTATTGTTTCAGTGGCGGCACTATTGTGACACAATAGTGGCTGTGTTGTTACACAATAGTGGGTGTACTGTGAGACTAGAGTGGCTCTATTGTGACACAATATTGGTTCTATTGTGGCACCATGGTGGCTGTATTGTGACACAGTAGTGGCTCTGTTGTGACAGTAGCGGCTCTATTGTGACATTACAGTGGCTCACTTGTGACATTTCATTATCTGTTGTGACACAATAGTGGCTGTATTGTGACACAATAGTGGGTGTACTGTTACAGTCGAGTGGCTCTATTATGAGATCCTAGTGGCTGTATGTAGACATGATTTTGCCTGTATTGTGACACAATAGTGGCTCTATTGTGACAGAATAGTGGCTCTATTGTGAGACCATGGTGCCTGTATTATGACATTATGGAGGCTCAGTTGTGACATTACAGTGTCTATTGTGACACTATAGCTGCTGTATTGTGACACAATAGTGGCTCTATTGTGACACAATAATGGCTCTGCTGGGACACTCTAGTGGAACTGCTGTGACACTAGTGACTCTGTTGTGATACTCTAGGGGTTCGAGAGTGATATTAAAGTGGCTCTATTGTGACCCTCTCTGGGCTCCATTATGACACTCTCTGGGCTCTATTGTAACACTAGCGGCTCAATTGTGAGACAACGGTGTTTCTATTATGACAGTAGAGTGGCTCTATTGTGATACTAGTCGCTGTATTGGGACACTAACGTGGCTCTATTGTGACACCATGGTGGCTCTACTGTGACATAATAGTGCTCTATTGTGACACGCTTGATGCCCTATTATGACACTAGCGGCTCTGTTGTGACACAACAGTGTTTCTCTTTTGAGAGTCTAGTGGCTCTATTGTTTCAGTGGCGGCACAATTGTGACACACTAGTGGCTGTATTGTGGCAGTCTAATGGCAGTCTAATTGTTACACTAGTGGCTCTACTGTGACATAAAGGTGCTTTATTGTGACACAATAGTGGCTTATTTGTGACACTCTAGTTGCTCTCTTGTGACAATAGAGGACTCCATTGTGACCCTCTAGTGGCTGTATTGTGACACAATAACGGATTTATTAGGACACAATAGTGGCCCTTTTGCGGCAATAAGGTTGTTTTATTGTGACACAATAATGGCTTTTTTGTGACACTAGGGTGGATGCACTGTGACACTCCAGTGGCAGTAGTAGTGGTGCTATTGTGACAGTAACGTGGCTCTATTGTGAGCCTAGAGTGGCTCTATTGTGACACAAAAATGGCTCTGCTAGGACACTCTAGTGGAACAGTTGTGACACTAGTGACTCTATTATGGTACTGTAGTGGTTCAACAGTGATATTAGAGTGGCTCTATTGTGACACTCAAGGGCTCTATTGTGACACTCTCTGGGCTGTATTGTGACACTAGCGGCTCAATTGTGACCCGACGGTGTTTCTATTATGACAGTAGAGTGGCTCTATTGTGACACTAGTCGCTCTATTGTTACCTTGGAGCGGCTGTATTGTGACTCTACGGTGGCTTTATTGTGACATAAAGGTGCTCTATTGTGACACCCTTGATACCCTATTATGACACTAGCGGCTCTGTTGTGAACCAATAGTGTTTCTCTTTTGAGAGTCTAGTGGCTCTGTTGTTTCAGTGGTGGCACTATTGTGACACAATAGTGGCTGTATTTTGGCAGTAAAATGGCAGTCTAATTGTTACACTAGTGGCTCTATTGTGACACTGGAGATGCTTTATTGTGGCACAATAGTGGCTGCATTGTGACACAATATTGGTTCTATTGTGACACCATGGTGGCTGTATTGGCAGACACAGAGGTAATCTGTTGTGACAGTAGCGGCTCTATTGTGACATTACAGTGGCTCCACGTGTGACATTTCATTATCTGTTGTGGCACAATAGTGGCTGTATTGTGACACAATAGTGGAATATACTGTTACAGTAGAGTGGCTCTATTAGGTCCCTAGTGGCTGTATGTAGACATGTGATTTTGCCCTATATTGTGACACAATGGTGGCTGTATTGTGGAGCTGCAGTAGCTCGATTGTGACACTAGTGGCTCTCTTGTTAGATAACAGTGGCTCACTTGTGAGATTACAGTGGCTCAGTTGTGACACTATTGCTGCTGTAATGTAAATCAATAGTGGGTGTATTGAGACAATAGAGTGACTCCATTGTGACCCTCTAGTGGCTCTATTGTGACACAATAGCGGCTCTATTGTGACATTACATTGGCTCACTTGTGACATTTCATTATCTGTTGTGACACAATAGTGGCTGTATTGTGACACAATACTGGGTGTACTGTTACAGTAGAGTGGCTCTATTATGAGATCCTAGTGGCTGTATGTAGACATGATTTTGCCTGTATTGTGACACAATAGTGGCTCTGCTGGGACACTCTAGTGGAACTGCTGTGACACTAGTGACTCTGTTGTGGTACTCTTGGGCTTCGAGAGTGATATTAAAGTGGCTCTATTGCGACCCTCTCTGGGCTCTGTTGTAACACTAGCGCCTCAATTGTGACAGAATGGTGTTTCTATTATGACAGTAGAGTGGCTCTATTGTTACATCAGTCGCTGTATTGTTACCTTAGAGTGGCTCTTTTGTGTCACCATGGTGGCTCTATTGTGACATAAAGGTGCTATATTGTGACACCCTTGATGCCCTATTATGACACTAGCGGCTCTGTTGTGACACAACAGTGTTTCTCTTTTGAGAGTCTAGTGGCTCTATTGTTTCAGTGGCGGCACTATTGTGACACAATAGTGGCTGTATTTTGGCAGTCTTATGGCAGTCTAATTGTTACACTACTAGCTCTATTGTGACACTGGAGATGCTTTATTGTGACACAATAGTGGCTGCATTGTGACACAATATTGGCTCTGTTGTGACATCACAGTAGCTTTTGTTGGACATGATTTTGCCTGTATTGTGACTCAATAGTGGCTCTATTGTGACAGCATTTTGGCTCTATTGTGACATTATAGTGGCTCTATTGTGACACAATGGTGGCTGTATTGTGGAGCTGCAGTAGCTCGATTGTGACACTAGTGGCTCTCTTGGGAGATAACAGTGGCTCACTTGTGAGATTACAGTGGCTCAGTTGTGACACTATAGCTGCTGTATTGTGACACAATAGTGGCTGTATTGAGACAATAGAGTGACTCCATTGTGACCCTCTGGTGGCTCTATTGTGACACAATAGCGGATCTATTAGGACACAGTAGTGGCTCACGTGTGGCCCTATAGTTGTTTCATTGTGTCACAATAATGTGACACATTAATAAAGTGACACTAGAGTGGATGTACTGTGACACTGCAGTGGATGTACTTTGACACTCTAGTGGCACTATTGTGACACTATAGTGACGCTATTGTGACAGTATAGTGGCCTTACTATGACCCTAGAGTGGCTCTATTGTGAGCCTGGAGTGGCTCGATTGTGACACAATAATGGCTCTGCTGGGACACTCTAGTGGAACTGTTGCAACACTAGTGACTCTATTGTGACACTATAGGGGTTCGACAGTGACATTAAAGTGGCTCATTTGTGACACTCTCTGGGCTCTATAGTGACACTAGCGGCTCAATTGTGACACAACGGTGTTTCTATTATGGCAGTAGAGTGGCTCTATTGTGACACTAGTCGCTCTATTGGGACACTAACGTGGCTCTATTGTGACACCATGGTGGCTCTACTGTGACATAAAGGTGCTCTATTTTGACACCCTTGATGCCCTATTATGACACTAGCGGTTTTGTTGTGACACAACAGTGTTTCTCTTTTGAGAGTCTAGTGGCTCTATTGTTTCAGTGGCGGCACTATTGTGACACAATAGTGGCTGTATTGTTACACAATAGTGGGTGTACTGTGAGACTAGAGTGGCTCTATTTTGACACAATATTGGTTCTATTGTGACACCATGGTGGCTGTATTGTGACACAGTAGTGGCTCTGTTGTGACAGTAGCGGCTCTATTGTGACATTACAGTGGCTCACTTGTGACATTTCATTGTCTGTTGTGACACAATAGTGGCTGTATTGTGACACAATAGTGGGTGTACTGTTACAGTAGAGTGGCTCTATGATGAGATCCTAGTGGCTGTATGTAGACATGATTTTGCCTGTATTGTGACACAATAGTGGCTTTATTGTGACAGAATAGTGGCTCTATTGTGAGACCATGGTGCCTGTATTATGACATTATAGAGGCTCAGTTGTGACATTACAGTGTCTATTGTGACACTATAGCTGCTGTATTGTGACACAATAGTGGCTCTATTGTGACACAATAATGGCTCTGCTGGGACGCTCTAGTGGAACTGCTGTGACACTAGTGACTCTGTTGTGATACTCTAGGGGTTCGAGAGTGATATTAAAGTGGCTCTATTGCGACCCTCTCTGGGCTCCATTATGACACTCTCTGGGCTCTATTGTAACACTAGCAGCTCAATTGTGACACAATGGTGTTTCTATTATGACAGTAGAGTGGCTCTATTGTGATACAAGTCGCTGTATTGGGACACTAACGTGGCTCTATTGTGACACTATGGTGGCTCTACTGTGACATAAAGGTGCTCTATTGTGACTCCGTAGGGGCCCTATTATGACACTAGCAGCTCTGTTGTGACACAACAGTGTTTCTCTTTTGAGAGTCTAGTGGCTCTATTGTTTCAGTGGCGGCACTATTGTGACACAATAGTGGCTGTATTGTGGCAATCTAATGACAGTCTAATTGTTACACTAGTGGCTCTACTGTGACATAACGGTGCTTTATTGTGACACAATGGTGGCTTCATTGTGCAGCTGCAGTAGCTCAATGGTGACATTACAGTTGCTCTCTTGTGACATTACAGTGCCTCACTTGTGGCACTACAGAGTCTCTATTGTGACACTATAGCTGCTGTATTGTGACAGTCCAGTTGCTCTCTTATGACAATAGAGTGACTCCATTGTAACCCTCTAGTGGCTCTATTGTGACACAATCGCGGATCTATTACGACACAATAGCGGCTCTACTGTGGAACTGTAGTTGTTTCATTGTGACACAATAATGGCTTTATTGTGATGCTAGAGTGGTTGTACTGTGACACTACAGTGGCAGTATTGTGACACTCTAGTGGCGCTATTGTGACAGTAACGTGGCTCTATTGTGAGCCTAGAGTGGCTCTATTGTGACACAATAATGGCTCTGCTAGGACACTCTAGTGGAACTGCTGTGACACTAGTGACTCTATTGTGATATTATAGTGGTTCGAGAGTGATATTAAAGTGGCTCTATTGTGACCCTCTCTGGGCTCTCTTGTAACACTAGCGCCTCAATTGTGACACAATGGTGTTTCTATTATGACAGAAGAGTGGCTCTATTGTTACATCAGTCGCTGTATTGTTACCTTAGAGTGGCTCTATTGTGACACCATGGTGGCTCTATTGTGACATAAAGGTGCTCTATTGTGACACCCTTGATGCCCTATTATGACACTAGCGGCTCTGTTGTGACACAACAGTGTTTCTCTTTTGAGAGTCTAGTGGCTCTGTTGTTTCAGTGGCGGCACTATTGTGACACAATAGTGGCTGTATTTTGGCAGTAAAATGGCAGTCTAATTGTTACACAAGTGGCTCTATTGTGACACTGGAGATGCTTTATTGTGACACAATAGTGGCTGCATTGTGACACAATATTGGCTCTGTTGTGACATCACAGTAGCTTTTGTTGGACATGATTTTGCCTGTATTGTGACTCAATAGTGGCTCTATTGTGACAGCATTTTGGCTCTATTGTGACATTATAGTGGCTCTATTGTGACACAATGGTGGCTGTATTGTGGAGCTGCAGTAGCTCGATTGTGACACTAGTGGCTCTCTTGTGAGATAATAGTGGCTCACTTGTGAGATTACAGTGGCTCAGTTGTGACACTATAGCTCCTGTATTGTGACACAATAGTGGCTGTATTGTGACAATAGAGTGACTCCAATGTGACCCTCTAGTGGCTCTATTGTGACAAAATAGCGGATCTATTAGGACACAATAGTGGCTCTAGTGTGGCCCTATAGTTGTTTCATTGTGTCACAATAATGTGACACATTAATAAAGTGACACTAGAGTGGATGTACTGTGACACTGCAGTGGATGTACTTTGACACTCTAGTGGCACTATTGTAACACTATAGTGACGCTATTGTGACAGTATAGTGGCCCCACTATGACCCTAGAGTGGCTCTATTGTGAGCCTGGAGTGGCTCGACTGTGACACAATAATGGCTCTGCTGGGACACTCTAGTGGGACTGTTGCAACACTAGTGACTCTATTGTGATACTATAGGGGTTCGAGAGTGATATTAAAGTGGCTCCTTTGTGACACTCTCTGGGCTCTATTGTGACACTAGCGGCTCAATTGTGAGACAACGGTGTTTCTATTATGGCAGTAGAGTGGCTCTATTGTGACACTAGACACTCTATTGGGACAATAACGTGGCTCTATTGTGACACCATGGTGGCTCTACTGTGACATAAAGGTGCTCTATTGTGACACCCTTGATGCCCTATTATGACACTAGCGGCTCTGTTGTGACACAACAGTGTTTCTCTTTTGAGAGTCTAGTGGCTCTATTGTTTCAGTGGCGGCACTATTGTGACACAATAGTGGCTGTATTGTTACACAATTGTGGGTGTACTGTGAGACTAGAGTGGCTCTATTGTGACACAATATTGGTTCTATTGTGACACCATGGTGGCTGTATTGTGACACAGTAGTGGCTCTGTTATGACAGTAGCGGCTCTATTGTGACATTACAGTGGCTCACTTGTGGCATTTCATTATCTGTTGTGACACAATAGTGGCTGTATTGTGGCACAATAGTAGGTGTACTGTTACAGTAGAGTGGCTCTATGATGAGATCCTAGTGGCTGTATGTAGACATGATTTTGCCTGTATTGTGACACAATAGTGGCTCTATTGTGACAGAATAGTGGCTCTATTGTGAGACCATGGTGCCTGTATTATGACATTATAGTGGCTCACTTGTGACATTACAGTGTCTATTGTGACACTGTAGCTGCTGTATTGTGACACAATAGTGGCTCTGTTGTGACACAATAATGGCTCTGCTGGGACACTCTAGTGGAACTGCTGTGACACTAGTGACTCTGTTGTGATACTCTAGGGGTTCGAGAGTGATATTAAAGTGGCTCTATTGCGACCCTCTCTGGGCTCCATTATGACACTCTCTGGGCTGTATTGTGACAGTAGCGGCTCAATTGTGAGACAACGGTGTTTCTATTATGATAGTAGAGTGGCTCTATTGTGACACTAGTCGCTCTATTGGGACACTAACATGGCTCTATTGTGACACCATGGTAGTTCTACTGTGACATAAAGGTGCTCTATTGTGACACCGTAGGGGCCCTATTATGACACTAGCGGCTCTGTTGTGACACAACAGTGTTTCTCTTTTGAGAGTCTAGTGGCTCTATTGTTTCAGTGGCAGCACTATTGTGACACAATAGTGGCTGTATTGTGGCAGTATAATGGCAGTCTAATTGTTACACTAGTGGCTCTATTGTGACACTGCAGTTGCTTGATTGTGACACAATGGTGGCTCTATTGTGACACAATAGTGGCTCTTTTGTGACACTCTAGTTGCTTTCTTGTGACAATAGAGGACTCCATTGTGACCCTCTAGTGGCTCTATTGTGACACAATAGCGGATCTATTAGGACACAATAGTGGCCCTTTTGCGGCAATAAGGTTGTTTTATTGTGACACAATAATGGCTTTATTGTGACACTAGGGTGGATGCACTGTGACACTCCAGTGGCAGTAGTAGTGGTGCTATTGTGACAGTAACGTGGCTCTATTGTGAGCCTAGAGTGGCTCTATTGTGACACAATAATGGCTCTGCTAGGACACTCTAGTGGAACAGTTGTGACACTAGTGACTCTATTATGGTACTGTAGTGGTTCAACAGTGATATTAGAGTGGCTCTATTGTGACACTCAAGGGCTCTATTGTGACACTCTCTGGGCTGTATTGTGACACTAGCGGCTCAATTGTGACCCAACGGTGTTTTTATTATGACAGTAGAGTGGCTCTATTGTGGCACTAGTCGCTCTATTGTTACCTTAGAGCAGCTGTATTGTGACTCTACAGTGGCTTTATTGTGACATAAAGGTGCTCTATTGTGACAGCCTTGATACCCTATTATGACACTAGCGGCTCTGTTGTGACACAACAGTGTTTCTCTTTTGAGAGTCTAGTGGCTCTATTGTTTCAGTGGCGGCACTATTGTGACACAATAGTGGCTGTATTGTGGCAGTCTAATGGCAGTCTAATTGTTACACTAGTGACTCTATTGTGACACTGGAGATGCTTGATTGTGACACAATAGTGGCTGCATTGTGACACAATATTGGCTCTATTGTGACATAACAGTAGCTTTTGTTGGACATAATTTTGCCTCTATTGTGACACAATAGTGGCTCTATTGTGACAGCATTGTGGCTCTATTTTGACATTATAGTGGCTCTATTGTGACACAATGGTGGCTGTATTGTGGAGCTGCAGTAGCTCGATTGTGACACTAGTGGCTCTCTTGTGAGATAACAGTGGCTCACTTGTGAGATTACAGTGGCTCTATTGTGAGACTATAGCTGCTGTAATGTGACACAATAGTGGCTGTATTGAGACAATAGAGTGACTCCATTGTGACCCTCTAGTGGCTCTATTGTGACAAAATAGCAGCTCTACTGTGACATTACAGTGGCTCACTTGTGACATTTCATTGTCTGTTGTGACACAATAGTGGCTGTATTGTGACACAATTAGTGCGGGTGTACAAAGCTTCTAATTAAAGTGGCTCTATTAGCCAGATCCTAGTGGCTGTATATGGACATGATTTTCCTATATTGTGACACAATGGTGGCTGTTGTGGGGCTGCAGTAGCTCGGTGTGACACTAAAGTGCTCTCTTGTTAGATAACAGTGGCTCCTTGTGAGATTACAGTGGCTCAGTTGTGACACTATAGCTGCTGTAATGTGACTGTGGGGGCTGTATTGAGACAATAGAGTGACTCCATTGTGACCTCCTAGTGGCTCTATTGTGACACAATAGCTCTATTGTGACATTACAGTGGCTCATGGTGACATTTCATTATCTGTTGTGACACAATAGTGGCTCTATTGTGACACAATAGTGAGTGCTACTGTTACAGTAGAGTGGCTCTATTATGAGATCCCTAGTGGCTGTATGTAGACATGATTTTGCCTGTGTTGGCTGACACAATAATGGCTCTGCTAGGACACTCTAGTAGAACTGCTGTGACACTAGTGACTCTGTTGTGATACTATAGGGGTTCGACAGTGATATTAAAGTGGCTCTATTGCGACCCTCTCTGGGCTCCATTATGACACTCTCTGGGCTCTATTGTAACACTAGCGGCTCAATTGTGACACAACGGTGTTTCTATTATGACAGTAGAGTGGCTCTATTGTGATACTAGTCGCTGTATTGGGACACTAACGTGGCTCTATTGTGACACTATGGTGGCTCTACTGTGACATAAAGGTGCTCTATTGTGACACCCTAGGGGCCCTATTATGACACTAGCGGCTCTGTTGTGACACAACAGTGTTTCTCTTTTGAGAGTCTAGTGGCTCTATTGTTTCAGTGGCGGCACAATTGTGACACAATAGTGGCTGTATTGTGGCAGTCTAATGGCAGTCTAATTGTTACACTCGTGGCTCTACTGTGACATAAAGGTGCTTTATTGTGACACAATGGTGGCTTCATTGTGCAGCTGCAGTAGCTCAATGGTGACATTACAGTTGCTCTCTTGTGACGTTATAGTGCCTCACTTGTGGCACTACAGAGTCTCTATTGTGACACAAAGCTGCTGTATTGTGACAGTTCAGTTGCTCTCTTGTGACAATAGAGTGACTCCATTGTAACCCTCTAGTGGCTCTATTGTGACACAATCGCGGATCTATTACGACACAATAGCGGCTCTACTGTGGAACTGTAGTTGTTTCATTGTGACGCAATAATGGCTTTATTGTGATGCTAGAGTGGTTGTACTGTGACACTACAGTGGCAGTATTGTGACACTCTAGTGGTGCTATTGTGACAGTAACGTGGCGCTATTGTGAGCCTAGAGTGGCTCTATTGTGACACAATAATGGCTCTGCTGGGACACTCTAGTGGAACTGCTGTGACACTAGTGACTCTATTGTGATACTATAGTGGTTCGAGAGTGATATTAAAGTGGCTCTATTGCGACCCTCTCTGGGCTCTATTGTAACACTAGCGCCTCAATTGTGACACAATGGTGTTTCTATTATGACAGTAGAGTGGCTCTATTGTTACATCAGTCGCTGTATTGTTACCTTAGAGTGGCTCTTTTGTGTCACCATGGTGGCTCTATTGTGACATAAAGGTGCTCTATTGTGACACCCTTGATGCCCTATTATGACACTAGCGGCTCTGCTGTGACACAATAGTGTTTCTCTTTTGAGAGTCTAGTGGCTCTATTGTTTCAGTGGCGGCACTATTGTGACACAATAGTGGCTGTATTGTGGCAGTCTAATGGCAGTCTAATTGTTACACTAGTGGCTCTATTGTGACACTAGGTGCTTTATTGTGACACAATGGTGGCTTCATTGTGCAGCTGCAGTAGCTCTATGGTGACATTACAGTGGCTCTCTTGTGACATTACAGTGCCTCACTTGTGGCACTACAGAGTCTCTATTGTGACACTATAGCTGCTGTATTGTGACAGTCCAGTGTCTCTCTTGTGACAATAGAGTGACTCCATTGTAACCCTCTAGTGGCTCTATTGTGACACAATCGCGGATCTATTACGACACAATAGCGGCTCTACTGTGGAACTATAGTTGTTTCATTGTGACACAATAATGGCTTTATTGTGAGGCTAGAGTGGTTGTAATGTGACACTACAGTGGCAGTATTGTGACACTCTAGTGGTGCTATTGTGACAGTAACGTGGCTCTATTGTGAGCCTAGAGTGGCTCTATTGTGACACAATAATGGCTCTGCTGGGACACTCTAGTGGACCTGCTGTGACACTAGTGACTCTATTGTGATACTATAGTGGTTCGAGAGTGATATTAAAGTGGCTCTATGGCGACCCTCTCTGGGCTCTGTTGTAACACTAGCGCCTCAATTGTGACACAATGGTGTTTCTATTATGACAGTAGAGTGGCTCTATTGTTACATCAGTCGCTGTATTGTTACCTTAGAGTGGCTCTTTTGTGTCACCATGGTGGCTCTATTGTGACATAAAGGTGCTCTATTTTGACACCCTTGATGCCCTATTATGACACTAGCGGCTCTGTTGTGACACAACAGTGTTTCTCTTTTGACAGTCTAGTGGCTCAGTTGTTTCATTGGCGGCACTATTGTGACACAATAGTGGCTGTATTTTGGCAGTCTAATGGCAGTCTAATTGTTACACTAGTGACTCTATTGTGACACTGGAGATGCTTGATTGTGACACAATAGTGGCTGCATTGTGACACAATATTGGCTCTATTGTGACATCACAGTAGCTTTTGTTGGACATGATTTTGCCTGTATTGTGACACAATAGTGGCTCTATTTTGACAGCATTGTGGCCCTCTTGTGACATTATACTGGCTCTATTGTGACACAATGGTGGCTGTATTGTGGAGCTGCAGTAGCTCGATTGTGACACTAGTGGCTCTCTTGTGAGATAACAGTGGCTCACTTGTGAGATTACAGTGGCTCAGTTGTGACACTATAGCTGCTGTATTGTGACACAATAGTGGCTGCATTGTGACAATAGAGTGACTCCATTGTGACCCTCTAGTGGCTCTATTGTGACACAATAGCGGATCTATTAGGACACAATAGTGGCTCTAGTGTGGCCCTATAGTTGTTTCATTGTGTCACAATAATGTGACACATTAATAAAATGACACTAGACTGGATGTACTGTGACACTGCATTGGATGTACTTTGACACTCTAGTGGCACTATTGTGACACTATAGTGACGCTATTGTGACAGTATAGTGGCCCTACTATGACCCTAGAGTGGCTCTATTGTGAGCCTGGAGTGGCTCGAGTGTGACACAATAATGGCTCTGCTGGGACACTCTAGTGGAACTGTTGCAACACTAGTGACTCTATTGTGACACTATAGGGGTTCGACAGTGATATTAAAGTGGCTCTATTGCGACACTCTCTGGGCTGTATTGTGACACTAGCGGCTCAATTGTGACACAACGGTGTTTCTATTATGGCAGTAGAGTGGCTCTATTGTGACACTAGTCGCTCTATTGGGACACTAACACGGCTCTATTGTGACACCATGGTGGCTCTACTGTGACATAAAGGTGCTCTATTGTGACACCGTAGGGGCCCTATTATGACACTAGCGGCTCTGTTGTGACACAGCAGTGTTTCTCTTTTGAGAGTCTAGTGGCTCTATTGTTTCAGTGGCGGCACTATTGTGACACAATAGTGGCTGTATTGTTACACAATAGTGGGTGTACTGTGAGACTAGAGTGGCTCTATTGTGACACAATATTGGTTCTATTGTGACACCATGGTGGCTGTATTGTGACACAGTAGTGGCTCTGTTGTGACAGTAGCGGCTCTATTGTGACATTACAGTGGCTCACGTGTGACATTTCATTATCTGTTGTGACACAATAGTGGCTGTATTGTGACACAATAGTGGGTGTACTGTTACAGTAGAGTGGCTCTATTATGAGATCCTAGTGGCTGTATGTAGACATGATTTTGCCTGTATTGTGACACAATAGGGGCTCTATTGTGACAGAATAGTGTCTCTATTGTGAGACCATGGTGCCTGTATTATGACATTATAGAGGCTCAGTTGTGACATTACAGTGTCTATTGTGACACTATAGCTGCTGTATTGTGACACAATAGTGGCTCTATTGTGACACAATAATGGCTCTGCTGGGACACTCTAGTGGAACTGCTGTGACACTAGTGACTCTGTTGTGATACTCTAGGGGTTCGAGAGTGATATTAAAGTGGCTCTATTGCGACCCTCTCTGGGCTCCATTATGACACTCTCTGGGCTCTATTGTAGCACTAGTGGCTCAATTGTGAGACAACGGTGTTTCTATTATGGCAGTAGAGTGGCTCGATTGTGATACTAGAAACTCTATTGGGACACTAACGTGGCTCTATTGTGACACCATGGTGGCTCTACTGTGACATAAAGGTGCTCTATTGTGACACCCTTGATGCCCTATTATGACACTAGCGGCTCTGTTGTGACACAACAGTGTTTCTCTTTGAGAGTCTAGTGGCTCTATTGTTTCAGTGGCGGCACAATTGTGACACAATAGTGGCTGTATTGTGGCAGTCTAATGGCAGTCTAATTGTTACACTAGTGGCTCTACTGTGACATAAAGGTGCTTTATTGTGACACAATGGTGGCTTCATTGTGCAGCTGCAGTAGCTCAATGGTGACATTACAGTTGCTCTCTTGTGACATTACAGTGCCTCACTTGTGGCACTACAGAGTCTCTATTGTGACACTATAGCTGCTGTATTGTGACAGTCCAGGTGCTCTCTTGTGACAATAGAGTGACTCCATTGTAACCCTCTAGTGGCTCTATTGTGACCCAATCGCGGATCTATTACGACACAATAGCGGCTCTACTGTGGAACTGTAGTTGTTTCATTGTGACACAATAATGGCTTTATTGTGATGCTAGAGTGGTTGTACTGTGACACTACAGTGGCAGTATTGTGACACTCTAGTGGTGCTATTGTGACAGTAACGTGGCTCTATTGTGAGCCTAGAGTGGCTCTACTGTGACACAATAATGGCTCTGCTGGGACACTCTAGTGGAACTGCTGTGACACTAGTGACTCTATTGTGATACTATAGTGGTTCGAGAGTGATATTAAAGTGGCTCTATTGCGACCCTCTCTGGGCTCTGTTGTAACACTAGCGCCTCAATTGTGACACAATGGTGTTTCTATTATGACAGTAGAGTGGCTCTATTGTTACATCAGTCGCTCTATTGTTACCTTAGAGTGGCTCTTTTGTGTCACCATGGTGGCTCTATTGTGACATAAAGGTGCTCTATTGTGACACCCTTGATGCCCTATTATGACACTAGCGGCTCTGTTGTGACACAACAGTGTTTCTCTTTTGAGAGTCTAGTGGCTCTATTGTTTCAGTGGCGGCACTATTGGTGACACAATGTGGCTGTATTTTGCAGTCTTTGGAGTCTAATGTTACAACTAGTGGCTCTATTGTGACAGCTGAGAATTTATTGTGACACAATAGTGCCTAGTGATTGTGACACAATATGGGCTTGTTGTGGACATTTCACAGTACTTTTTGTTGGAACATGATTTGCCTGTATTGTGACACGAAAAGTGGGCTACTTTGTGAAGCATTGTGGCTTATTGTGACATTATAGTGGCTTATTGTGACACAATGGTGGCTGTTATTGTGGAGCTGGCAGTAGCTCGTTGTGACATGTGTCCTCATGTGAGATTACAGTGGCTCACTTGTGACACTATAGCTCCTGTATTGTGACACAATATTGGCTGTATTGAGACAATAGAGTGACTCTATTGTGACCCTCTAGTGGCTCTATTGTGACACAATAGCGGATCTATTAGGACACAATAGTGGCTCTAGTGTGGCCCTATAGTTGTTTCATTGTGTCACAATAATGTGACACATTAATAAAGTGACACTAGAGTGGATGTACTGTGACACTGCAGTGGATGTACTTTGACACTCTAGTGGCACTATTGTGACACTATAGTGACGCTATTGTGACAGTATAGTGGCCTTACTGTGACCCTAGAGTGGCTCTATTGTGAGCCTGGAGTGGCTTGACTGTGACACAATAATGGCTCTGCTGGGACACTCTAGTGGAACTGTTGCAACACTAGTGACTCTATTGTGATACTATAGGAGTTCGACAGTGACATTAAAGTGGCTCCTTTGTGACACTCTCTGGGCTCTATTGTAACACTAGCGGCTCAATTGTGACACAACGGTGTTTCTATTATGGCAGTAGAGTGGCTCTATTGTGACGCTAGACACTCTATTGGGACACTAACGTGGCTCTATTGTGACACCATGGTGGCTCTACTGTGATATAAGGGTGCTCTATTGTGACACCCTTGATGCCCTATTATGACACTAGCGGCTCTGTTGTGACACAACAGTGTTTCTCTTTTGAGAGTCTAGTGGCTCTATTGTTTCAGTGGCGGCACTATTGTGACACAATAGTGGCTGTATTGTTA